>DWME01009706.1:0-10731 GCA_018244795.1 Parelbella ahira ahira | reverse complement strand
AAAAATGTCTAACGATTTTTATAGAAATAAGCAGTAACTATGGGTACATAAAGAGGCAATTTTAGAAAAATATTGTATTGTTCGTGTCAATTCCATATGATCCTAATAAACAAAGTTCTGTATCCATTATTATGAATTTTATCTTGTAATATGTAAATTTTCGAAACATACTTTATTGTTCAAGTAAACTCCATATTATCTTAATAAACACAAAGTTCTCCTATTAATATTATGGATATTATCTTACAATATGCAAATATATATATTTGGATATAATATGTAAATTAGACGCCACTTCATTTAAAACAGTTCATTGATTTTAAGCAACAGATTTATATTTTAATTGTTACAAACCAAATCTACAGATTCATCAAAGGTTCGTTCCTACAGTCCAGATGTTCTACGCAAGAGGTCACTTATAATTGATGATCATTTCCCAACAAGTTCATAAAGAATATACCCGAGTTATCATTAATATGCAGTAAATAATACTAACAATTAATCATACATACATATTTTAATTATATGTACATACGCTTATAAGACACAACTCACTGCTTGGGACGAACATTTGCCGTCGAATGTACATAATTAAAGACACACCTTCCCTTCCTTCCTTTCCCTTCCCTTCCTTCCTTCCCCATTGCACATCTTGGAACTGAGTTATATTGCCAAACAACTACATTAATTCCTAATGGCATTTTCATTAATGGTTTTCGGGAAATGAGAGTAACGGTTCCACACACACACGCACAAATGTACGAGTACATACGAACACACGCACACACACACGCGCACGCAAACAGAAGCGAGTCAAATTTGAGTAGCGAAGACTGAAACAAGCTTTGTAGGGTGACAATATTACACTCTTTTTTCTTTTTTATGTAATCGTCTAAAGGATAAGGTCACGAAGGGCGAACCGAATGCCTAGCGGCAATGTCTTACGATCGACCCTATGTTGTTGATCAATGGATGTAGACTTAGCGAAAACGGGAAAATTTCTTATAATAAAAATATACCTACTGAACATACATAATATGTCTGGATATATACACGGACATAGGCACATCTATAGCAATAATTATTTGAAATATAAAAGTAAAGTATAGACACATACGATATATGTGCATATGTACCTAATATAATATATATGACATATGAATAACGTTTATTGTTTCACTTTAGCAATTTGTGGAGAATCCTGTATTTAGCCCAGGCTCCTTGTTGAAGCAAATTCTCGTTAAATGAGCGACTTGGATAAACCTACCATTATCGCGAGTTACTTATAAAAGGTTCGTATATCCGTGTATGTACACTGTCGCGATTATTTTAAGAAGTGTTTTAGAGGTACAATATCACTATAAGGTGTATACTGCTTGATACATACTTATGTATATACCGTGTTCATGGTCGCTTTCGTTCATTGACATACTGATAATATCTGTCAAGTACCTTGACTGCCTCGCTGGTCGCGTGGTTAAAAGCGCGATTGCTGATCGCGAGTTCCTGGGTTCAAATTCCAGGTCGGGTACTATTGGATTTTTCTATTTCAAAATTTCTAGTATTGACTCGGAGTATGGAACTTTACCCGGTTTATGGCAATAGGCTCACCACTTATTCCATGGGACGTAAATATAATTGGTGAAACGTGGGAGTGTACTACACCCCTCTGCCTACCCCTTCGAAGATAACAGGCCTGAAGTTACATTTTTTATTACGTTTCCGTCAAGTACCTATTTGTTATAAATAAATTTTCATGTACCCTATATTAAAAAAAAAACATTAAATCACGCTTATAATCCTTCAAGGGGTAGACAGAGGAGTGTAGTACATTCCTACGTTCACACCAGTTTCGTTTGTTGTTGTACAGCAAAGCTTATTTTTAGATATCGCAACGTTAGAAAATGATTAATATTTGGCTTCAAAGTACACGTATATAATGTATGTTTGAAACAATGCTCAACTTCACGGTCCACTACGGTTCTAGAATGTTCTAATTACACTTTTCAAAATAATGGCTGGGATACTGTTGTTTGAGTGTGTTTTAACCTGGCTTTTATTTCGTACATAACTTAGAAATGTGAAGGAGGGTAATTAACTATTACATAGGTACATTCATTTACATTATTTCATTTTTTAAACTCATATAGTTACTGTGAAATGTTTGATATATGTAACCACAGACTTGGCTAGCGTGGTTCTCTATGGTTTTAATTACTTGGCACTATGGCCTACGTTAACTGGAGTGAAATCAAAATGAGGATAAAAATATCTACCGCCTGAGCAAATATAAAAAATAGTAAGTACACCACAAACAAATAAAAGTTTGTATACGCTATTTTATTTTCAGCTTACGCTATGTTACTTTGTAGGATGCAGATATTAAGGGATACTAAGTCTCGATATCTTCACCAGACAGGTAAGATATCGACTAAAAGCGGAGACTAGGAGAAGCGGAGAGCGAAGAGAGCGGAGAATAGGTTTCGCAGACTTCTGCCGCGAGTATTGAAAGAGTGAGGAAGATAGAAGAAGCACGTCGATATTGATAGCGATATTTAACAATCAGTGCGCTGTGACTATCTCTTAAGAAACCTAGCGTGACGATATAACAATAATAATAATAGTTGCAAATGATTGGATGTAACATGGAGTCCCGCTAGAGTTAAACAATATACAAATCGTCAAACTATCTTGTAGTAACATTTATTGCTGCTATTCTATTTATTAAATTAATATATTAAAGTATTTCAAATTCCTTACAAAGAAATTACCTAAACACTTCAAGATATAAATTTATGATTACATTTTTTGTTACCGCTTCCATTCCCGTCTCAATGTTCCAAGATTGACAGGCGGAGAATTTCTGAAGCAATTTGCTTGCTCTCTCATATCTAAATGAAGAAATTCGATTATATACCATTGTCAGAATTCAGTTCTTTCTACGTAGGTATGTATTTTGTTTAATACATATTTTATTCATTAAATTAATATATTTTGCTTCATGCATATGTATTTATGTATTTAAGAGAGCGTGGATACAATGGATATAAATATATGCAACGAGTAATTTTTTTTTATGTCAACTCCTGGGTGACATTTACAACATATAGATAAGTCTCACTGTCAATAGACTTTTATGACCGAGAATGTCATTAAATATTAACTCCGCCAATGTAACCTAGCTTTAGGTTAGCAATAAAGACGGAACAAATGGATAAATTGTAATATCCGCAAAACATGTCCTTGTAAACGCAATAGTGTGGTCACCGTGCAACCAGAGTAATTGTTTACCGCGGCCCATAATGCACCGCGCTAAATTGAGCTTGCTTAGACTCGGTTGATTCCAGATCGATGCTATAAACTGGCGTTTGTTTGACGCATGCAATGCACCTTCAATGATAATATTGTTATGTTACAGCACATTTACGACCCCATATATCATACACGTAGTGTCCTTGATTAATATCCTCCATTTATGTGTACATTTCAATGTTTTATGTGTTAGGGTTGTCGCACACGATGGCAGTCGAATTTATTTTTTATTTGTATATTTCTGTGTACATTTCAATATATTTATGTGTTAGGGTTGTCGCACACGATGGCATTCGAATATTTTTTATTTGTATATTTCTATGTACACTTCAAAATTTTTATGTGTTAGGATTGTCGCACACGATGACATTCGAATTTATTTTTTATTTGTATATTTCTATGTACATTTCAATATCTTTACGTGTTAAGGTGTTACACACGATGGCATTCGTATTTATTTTGTATTATTTTAAGCGCTAACGTTTTAAATTATTTAGTAGGAAACGCTTACAGAATTTATGGAACTTTTCCATATGTAAGTAATATGGATTTCTGTACTGTTGAGAATGGCATCATTTAAAGATAATAATACTAATTATTATATCATCCCGCCGGATCCTTTATGGGATAGCAGAGAGCAACAAGTATTAATTATATTTACACTTGCATACTGACGTGTTTCTAAAATATTGAAATTTAATAGTACTCGGCAAAAATGCATCTTTTATCTGTGATATGGTAGAAACACGTCAAGTTGTAGAGGCCATCAATAACTAGAAAACAAAACCTAGAGTACGATGCGTATGAAATTTATTGCATTGCGACTACTGTAACACTTTTAGATAAACATATATCTTTGTAAATATACATTCAGATATAAACATATGGAGCGGTTTTAACCAATGAAATATCGTGAATAATTTCGTAATACTAACTCTGACAAACTCTAGATGTCATTGTCTACTTGTCCTCTTCGAGCTTTAGACTATGTTTAGGAAATTTTACCTTTTGAAAATTAAATAAAGACAATTATGGACTGTAGAAGCCATTATTGCCACGAACGGTTCTATAAATAAATATAAGGCTTTGTCTAATGAGTGTGTGATTTTCTATCAATTCCTTATATCATCATCATTATCAACATCATCGTTATCTTCAGCCTATTTCCGTCCACTGCTGGACGGCCTCTCCAATAGCACCATGCTGAGTTACGTATTATATTACAACAAGAACTCCATGCTATAAATACACACGCACATAAAAAATACATACACATCCCAAATCTGACTGATCCTAAGTGACTATATGTAAAATTTACTGACATTATTGTTGTATGCCTATTAGTTGTAGGAATATGGAGGACCTAATTTTATTATTAACAATAATCTATAGGATATATAATAATAGTATAGTATAGTATTCGTAATAACAATCTATATACAATAAATTCCACAATAAATAACTATGACATTGACTTAAAAAAAATTGTCGTGTAATATTTCCGACTAGAAGATTGAACTTGATAGCCCATGTGTAGTAAGCCGGCCTAGTGGCCATTGCGCCAATGATTTTTCAAATCATTAGAAACACACAGCAAATTTAACATTTACATTTAATTAATACGCAAACTCTCCAAAAACAATAACAATGTACATATACTAACTACAAAGATATTAATAATTTCCCCGAAGAGTAGGCAGAGGTACGTTAAAGGTTATGACTCTTCCATTCTCCCAATGTTTTTCTCTATACGTCCTAGTTCTAGACGCTCAAATTCCTCGATTAAGTTTTTACGATGTGCCAGGCGAGCCGTTCGTTCATTGTCGCACTTCATTTATCTCCATGTGCTGTGTCCATTAGCGGATCAATAAAATCTAGCCGTAAAATGATTTTATTACATTTCTTATTCACTTATTTACATTTCTTCTCTATCGTAATTTCATTAAGCCCCTGTTTCTCCAAAAGGATAGGTAGTGGTGCAACGTTATACGTTATAACCTTATGTAAATATGAAAGTTTTTCACAATAAGCTCTAGACGCTCAAATCCCTCGATTAAGTTTTTACGACGCGCCAGACGAGCTGTATGTTCGTTGTGACACTTCATTTGTCTCTCCATAAGCTGTGTTCATTAGCGCGTCAATAAAATAGAGCAGTAATGTTCCTTTCCGGGAAATATTGCACAGCTTCGATTAGTACGCTATTTGGAATAACTTCATCGATTTAGTATTGCCTACTGTCAGCAGCGTTTTCTTGGCATTTTGGGATTCGGAGACGTATAATAACTTTTTATACGTAAACATATAATCAAGCCTGTATTTCCCTGAAGAGGTAGGTAGAGAAGTGTGGTGCACTCTCACGATTTACCTGTTATGTTATACGTCACATCATGAAATAGGGAATGAGCCTATTGCTATATACAAGGCAAGACTGTGCTACTACTGGGAATTTTATGTTAGAAAAACCTAATAATAATTTGCCCGACCCGTTGATCGAACCTAAGACATCTTGATACCACCACTCACTACTTCACTCACTCCACCACTCCACTCCACCAACGAGGCAGTTTCGCGGAAATACTGCGATATTTTTGCGATAACGGCGCCATTCGTAACAACTTCATTGACCTACTATTGCGAAATCACAGCAGCGATCTCTTGATATTAATTGACGTGTACAAAACTTTTTTAACAGCTAGTTTAGATTCATTAATTCAAGCTGTTGTAACAAATTAGTGACGGTATTTGTTACTATTAAATAAAGTGGTAAATATTTACCATTACAACAATTTCTTTTAATAGTAACTGTTTTCAATGCTGGACTGCCTCGTTGGTCGAGTGGTTGCAAGCGCGACTGCCGATCGGGAGTTCAATTCCCGGGTCGGCCGATCGGGGGTTCAAATTTAGAATTTCTAATAGTGACTCTGAGTCTGGATGTGTGCCCGGTGTATGGCAATAGACTCACCACCTATTCCGTGGGACTTAAACGTAACGGGTGTAGGAAGCGTACTACACTCCTCTGATACGCCTTTGGGGATTACACGCGTGAAGTTACGTCTAGTTTAAAGCCATAATATAGTAGTATCACCTAAGCCATAAGTCAAATATTCATTATATTATTAATCATTACTTATTTATTATTAATTATTTATTAATCATTACGCGTAGGACTGCCACCACAACTACCAATGTGAGTTCGGTTTCGATATATTCGAGTATAAATGCGCGTACCGCTCAATCACTCAGCTGACTGGATTCATTGCAATGAACTAAATGTTACCTCAAGCCTTAAGCAGCTCTCATAACGCGATCTGAATTAGAGCATACATTTTCATTTGATGCGCAATCAAACAGGCAAGTGGAAATTGCAGTGTACATGCATCAGATTAATAATATTCCTAATACCCGTGCAGTACCTATCCATCCAGTCATCCAATTCACGCTAAAATATGTTCACTGGACACCCACATGTTAAACAATCATCTATTATGTATTTATACATCTACACAATTGTCAAACATAATGTTAAGGGTCAAGGAGCGGTTATGAAAGACTTGATCCAAAAAAGGACAATGAGTATAAGCCTAATTACATGTCAGTTGCTGAGGATAAAACTGTCCCAGTTTCGGTCACTCTTATAGAAAAATCTAACGTCGCTGCTTCTATATATGTATAATATGTATACAAAAATTGTGGGCGGCACCACTAAAGGTGTGAGAACGCCTTTAAGAAAAATAAAAATCTCAGTGATGTCACGTGGTTAGAGAATTTTGCTGACATATAGATTTGTGTTACTCGACGCTATATTAATTAATTACTATTGAGGTGTTTCATTCACAAATATAATAGATTGGCGTATCTTTAACAGATTAAACTAGCGATGAAAAATCAAGATAACGCTCGTCATGGGCTTTTCCAGAAGAAATTTCTAGAACTACGTGATCCATATTAGAACGCGTCTTGACGTTCCAAGAGGCAGGATTGCGGCCAAATGTAGACCTATCATTATACATATTATCATATGTAACTAAAAAATGTAAAATGTATTGCTCAACTGACCAGGCCCCACATATTTAACTAGCACCAACATAATGTCAAAGCTTTTGCTAACAATTTACACTAATTAACTCTCAACTTTAGTTCTCTTGCTGAAACTGTTACTCCTTCTCAGTCCCGTTTACTTTGATATTACTTTTTTAACTTAAGGCTTATGGTCTTACCAGGTGCCATTTTACAGTAGCTGACATTATATCAAAAAATTTTATACCTTAACTGCAAAAATATAGGGTTTCTCTTAGAATAATTATGACGAGTCAGCCCTTTTCTTTATACGTGTAATCGATACCATCCTAATGGGACTTTTCCGGCTCTTTGATAGGATAGCCTATTCAGATTAAGATATCGGCCAAGACATCATTATCATGAATAGCGGGGCTCGGAATGCGTAATAGAGACGTACTTTTCGTGTACCTTCAGCATATGTAAAGATATTGGTTGTGATAAAATATGTCAACAGATAAGCGATATTTTTGGTACCCACATGTTAAAAATATTTTTTTATTTTTTTCAAATTATAAAATTGACAAACGGAATAATAAATGATCGATCCAATATTGAAAAGAGATAACTTGTTTTAATCCCGCGATGTCCGAACGATAACTTATTCAAAAGTTTAAATAATTATTTTGGTCAACGATTCATATAATCATAAGAGAAAAGCAAATTTTAATTACTTTATGAAAAGTAATTGAATTAATTATTTTTAGACTTTGAACATAGTTTGAACTCATTTATTACGTACCTTAAGAATAAAACTCAATAGACATAGATAGAGAAATAAGGGTAATGAGAAATAAGGACTGAAAACTTAATGTACCTGAAACGAGTTGAACCCATTAAAAGATCGAACGTGCTATCGATTTCAAATTCCAACGCCACAAATATGTACGCGAGGATCTCGAATATTCAGGATACAAAGCAGTATTGGGACGAATGACCTATTTGCTCCATCACGTATCTGAATATGAAACAGGCAGGTCGTCCTACTTTGTACGAGACAAGGTGAATGAATTATTGGGTGATAGGAAAAGTGTCAACTCGCCAATATCTCGTAAAATATGTTCAAACCAAAACGTTTCTTAGAAACTAGAACAGATAACTATTGTATTATGATATAAAATTTATAGCCGTTTGATTGTAATGGAATAGAAATTCTCAATTGTTAGTAAATTTTGATTATATTTTGTTATAATTTTGACTATATTTCGAAAAAAGGGCTGGCTATATTTTGTGTAAATGCTGTGAAATTTGACGTTGTCGGTAATAACGTTTTTCTTGAGACCGGAAGCTAACGAAGAATACTTCAAAATTTGGTTTTAATTCTAAATGTGGTAATATTGTACAAGTACACACACCCGGATACAAGTATCCGGGTGTAAATCTGTTGTGTGTGAGTTCGTCTGTCACATATTAACGAATGGCTTCGATTAGGAAGTGCTATTTAATCACTCCGTAATGTTAATATATATTTTTATTTGAATGTATGAACCAAAAAAAATATTAATTATTATAGTAATTATGCACAAATACTATTCTTCTTAAGCACTCTACAATTATGTAATTACGTGAATTCTAATTTAAGATTTAAATACACTGCTTTATCGTACCTACATGTTTGTACGGTGAAAATATAATAATATATTCATCCTATTTATACTACAGCCTTCGTATCTCTAGATATAGCTTACTTCCCGTAGTGACCGGCTGTTTTCTTAGAGTCAACAGTGTACCTAGTCCTGAGGCAACTTGTACTCATTTAACGAACATTCCTCTCCTAATTATTTAATGTCGAAAAGTCTCCAACATGTTATGTGGAGACACATATACCCGCATCTCGTACAAAAAATGTGTCGCTGTGAATCTGTTGAATATAAAAGCAACAATTTTATTTAAATCTCTCCCGTTATCATACACGGGGCGTGCACGTTAATATAATAAAAACGGGAACAGACCACACTTCGTTAAAACAAATGGCGTACGTGGCCCGATTGAATATGTTGTGCAGATTTGTTGTTGAGTGGAAGATTTAAATGTGGGAGCATATTTTGTTTGATATCCTTGAACATTTTTTTGGATTACTTAATTCAGGTTCCGTTGCGATGTAGATACTAAGTAATATTATGATGAGAAAACGCGTTCACGTCCGTCTGAATTCAAACCACGTAGATCTTTTTTACTGCAACTAGAGAGCTATAATTTACGTGTGTTAATTCCTAAACACGTTGTTAGATAATTTTAAATGCACAAACGGAATAACAATAACAATGGCAGCAGATTAGGCTGCACTAAGAATCTGTACCCTACGTGCGTGTTCAGCTTGAGGATTTTGCGAAAAATCTCCTTATAAGAGTTCACGAGGTCTTATTAGGTGAGACCTATGACCAACAGTGGATTGACAGGTTGATGACTATTATTTAGAATTTAAGCTCTCCTGGTACTTTATTTATAAAAAACTTATAGAATTCCAGATCTTCATCCACACTACATTATTGGTTTTAGACTAGGTTATCTATAACAATGTATATATGGTCTACGAATCTGACGACGTAATAATTATTGTAAATAAAATATCCAATAACAATATTTCTCTTTTTATCCTATTTTATCTTTTTCTATTTTTCTCTTTTACCTTCTTCTAATTGTACGAGTAATTGAATGTTATTTTATTTTATGTTCTGCTATTACCTTTATTATTTTTATACATCGAGTACCTAGAATTCATAATAATATTGGATCAAACGCTTCGATACCGGGAATTATATTTTGATGATATTTTGGCGGTTGGAATGGATGAAGGGGAAAGGTTGAAATATTATTGTTTACGCACGTGTTCATTTCTTTTGCTCTTAATTTAATCTATTCCAAAAATGTAACTTTGTTATCAATTGTTTAATTACGACACTGTTGTATAAATAAATGTTGGTGGTATTTGGTGTTGCTAGTTTTGTACTTAAAATTACAACTGAGAAGAAAAAGCGCGAGTAAAAAGCTAATGTTTTTAGTATTACAAATTTATAATATATACTACATATTTATAGCTCGTTTATTTACCCGTCCGTCTGTCAGTCGCAGCTTGAACGTTCATCCTTTAATACAATCGGGATGATTCATTTAATAATTTCGCGTATCGATTGATTTCTGACAGTTTGTTTGCAAGACGAGATGAACTTTTCACATCAATCTTTGCTATCGGCCCAGTTTGATCTTGCATATACTCTGATACGTTTCTTTTTAAGTATTTGATAAGTAATCTAACGTAACTTCACGCCTATAGTCCCCGAAGGGTTAGGCAGACGAGTGTAGTCCGCTCTCATATTTCGCCAGTTACGCTTACGTCCCATGCAACAGGTGGTGAGCCTATTG
>DWME01009705.1:0-10731 GCA_018244795.1 Parelbella ahira ahira | reverse complement strand
ACAGACCAATCCATGCAATTCATGGAATACTTTTACCTACATAATTATGTATATTGTTTTTCTGCAATGGGAGAATGGTCTTCACTAGTTTTGCTATATGTTATGCCTATTTGCTATACCTACCGCTTTTTTCTGTTGTTTTATTTTTGCTCTGCTATACTGTTTTTGCTTCGCTTTATTTTTTCTTTGATACATTTTTGTGCTGCTTCGTTTTTATAATGTTTTGTTTTGCTCTGATTTATTTAAGTCGTCACGGTCAGTTATTAAGTTGTCGTGTTCAGAAGAACTCAAACCATAAACTGGACCTTTATTTAATATCTGGCAATTAACGTATGTCTAAATATCATCATCATCATCATAATCATCTTCAGCCTATCTCAGTCAACTGCTGATCATAGGCCTCCTACAATGAGCTGTTTACCGTATCCAGCAAATAAATGCATTTAAATATAAATTTACTTAAAATTTTACCTATCATCGATTACCACTATCATGGCCAAGGATCAAATTTCTAGGATATCGAATAGATGAGTGTTAGGAATGCATTCATGAAATGATATCTTGAAGCAACACAAAATCTTGAATACGAGTATCATATTTACAAATATAGATACAAAAGACTTCAATGCGTTTTATTAAAATATGTTTTTTTTTTAAAGTGCCTGGCAGCGGTGGGATACGAAGAGATGAAAATCGAGCTCAATGGCTTACTATTAGAGAGGCCTGTGTCCAGCAGTGGCCAGTAGTAGGGTGATGACGATGATGTTGATGATGATGATGTTCTTATTACATTTGCATGAACAGATAATACAAATACATGTACACGGTACAAATGTACATGATACAAATGTACAGCTTATCGTGTACAAGTGCTCAGAGGTTTTGGTTAGCGGCTGTTTCAAACGATAAAAATGCATTACATTTAATAAAGCCTAATTAAGGGCCTATTTCAAAACATTTACTCGGTCCCCGGCCCTTCAATTTACAAATTACGGTCATATCTAAGCCGTAAGGTTCGTCTTAATATGCGGTTCTCAAACTGTTGTTCACAAATGTTAAGTGATTTGGAATTTTCATTATGTTTATAAATTGGACAGTTTACCTATTAAATTACTTAAACATGTTAACTTTCTTAATAATTTTTTATCGCTTTAGTTGTAAACATACATATACATATTAAAGTTGTCAACATACATATACCTGCAAAAAAATTTATAATGTAACACATTGGGGTTTGGTGCCTAATGTGTTCGTACCAAAACATATACCTACCTAAACAAAATATTGTATAATTAGGAATTAAAAAGTTTGACTATCTTAGTTCCGAATCTTGTTAGTTAGTAATATCGATACAATAAAATTTCGAAAATGCTTCATAACAGTCTGTTCTACATTAGAAATGTTTTTGATAACGTCACTTAAACACGGACATACCATGTAGAATGAAGTAAATTTAACTTGCAACATAATTTTGATATTTATATGGACGTTTATGATATAATAACAACGACAAAGTATTAAAAACTCAAAAGATCCTATAATTAAAAGATTCGATTTTAATGAGTAAAGTTAATGACCACTTTCAGTATTGT
Organism: Parelbella ahira ahira; assembly: GCA_018244795.1. NCBI lineage: Eukaryota > Metazoa > Arthropoda > Insecta > Lepidoptera > Hesperiidae > Parelbella > Parelbella ahira. The sequence continues at coordinate 9,139 of DWME01009705.1, read as the reverse complement.
ATTCGCAGAAATGAAATGAAAAATGAACTAAGACTGCTGAAATAATATACAGGAAAATTTTCTTAAAGCCATATTAACAGTTTAGGAAAACTAAGAATTCAAAAATGTAAAGCAACACTTTCAGTCTGTATATTATTTGACACTCTAGGCTCATAATCTAATAATGTAAAATAACATTATTTAAATTTAAAAATACTTATTTTACTTTTATTTTTAACAACCAAATATGCAGTGGATACGTTTGTCGGTCTATAAAAAGAATCATAAGACCAGAAACCAATTCAATCACTCAGAACAGTTATTAAGAAGGTAGAATTTTACCAAACACTACCTACCTATTTAAAATGTGAAAATTGTTTGCAACCAGCTGCTCAACAATGTCTCGGCATCCAGTCTCAAATTATATGATGCCAGCCTTGTTAGCTCTGAACGGCGTCAGAGTGGTTCGAAGGAATGACCTTAGTGTACAGCTAGCAGAACAAACAGTTGAATTAAATTTTGTATTCAAAACTGTTTCAACAAAACTATACGTAACTATACTATTTAATTAAGTGTATGCCTTAGAATAAATAAATAAAGCCTATAAATTTTTATATAGCAAAACTTAGAGTGCATTTTCCTTCCCATAAACTCGCTCTGTTAACTTTGTTATTATTCCCTCGAGAATAGCTCCTGGTTATGGTATCTAAACGTGTTGAAATTTTTTTTAAGAGTGTACAAAATATTGTACCGAATTAAAAACATTGTAAAAATTATTTTTTAAATTTCCGCACAATTTTTTGAAAACAAATTTGTGGCTATAAAACATAATTTGTACAAAGTCCATTGTAGATGATAAAACTGCAATAAGCTTATCTCAAACACAAACTATTTCTTCAACTGTACTGCATATGTCGAAATATTGGTAAAAAAAACCCGCCACAGTCCATGCTCGCCCTTGTAAATTAGGGTCGATGGAGCAAAGTGGGGGCCAATTAAGAAATTTATATTTATAACGAGCTGTAAAACAATAAATTCAAACAACAATAGGGATACACCGCGGCCTTTCAATTACCTATACAAAAAATAATTGTATACCTCGTAATGCCTACATTGGTTAAGTTATTGCATTTTAACAACTTAGCTACTCAATTGAACAAGTGAGCTCTGATGACGATCCATTTGTTACAGCATCCCCAGACTTATATACCGCGCCGAGGGTTCCAGGTTCAATTCCCAGCCGCGCAATTAACTGAAGGGCGAATTCAGTTATCTCTTTTGGATTCCGTTGTTCATATACTCGTATTATGGTTGTGTGTGACGTAACTAACCCCAGCGCGGAAGTATTACTTTTCAGTACCAGGAAAAGTTCAGAACAACAATAGAGGGTCATCATATAACCATTATTTCTTTTCATAAAAGTAGTTGGAATGCTAATATTTCTTAAATATTTCCCCTACTAAGATCAATTTATATATAAAACCGTTGCCACCTTACAGTATGATAGGATATACAATTAAATACATTTTTAAAAACAAAAGGCGTGCGTTCGATTTTTAAAGTAACACTTCAGTTATGAATACCTATGTACAAAAAAACTAGTAAGTATGCCTTTTTATATTTGTGGTATTAGATTATGGGCGTTGTTTGTCTTCTGTATTCTATCCAAATGTCTGATAGAGATCGTTCATTAATGATAACATTGCTGTTTGTTTATATATTTTTCTGTTTCCTATCGTATTGTTGGGTGTATTATAAAGTGTGTTTGTATTGGATACAAAGTGAACCTTGCCGGGAGCTGAACCTACTATGCTTCTATGCTACTCCGAAGAATACTAGGCGTTTTACAACACTTCAACCAAAAGCGCTTACAACCTGCCTTGTCCTCGAGTATTGATAAATGTTTGCATATTTTATAATTATATGGGCTCCGATGCATTTACAATTTTTAGTAAACAAATTCGCCAATATCTCTTATGTTTTCTAATAATATGAGATATGCAATACCATAATATTGTCATAAGGGTGCTTATGCGATGTGTTTGATGTATGGCAATATTCTCACCCGCTATTCATTTGAACAAATAAAATAACTGGTGAATTGTGTGGTATTCAACATTCCTCTGCGTAGTCCTTTGGAGAAATAGAAGCGTGAATTTAAGTTATGTTCTGTGTCTATACTGATTTAGTATTTAGTATGTTAGCTAACCTAAACCAATTATAAAGTTGATCTGTATAAAAATTAATAACAATTAATAAAAATGTGTCAATATTTTTCTTGCACTTATTTATCAATATTTTCCTCCTATCTTCTTATTTTCACCGTGAAAACTTGCATAATTTTCTTCAGCTAATTTTCTCGGAACACAAACGGTAGCAAAATGAAGCAAAACTGGCCTCGGTAACTTTATTACCTAGATTTTTGTTTATATTACAGCACTAATTAGACACTGTAAAATAACGAGTACTTTAAGAAATTCATATTAAATAAACGTTACGGACAACAGTCGCTCAACGAAACGAGATAACAATCTGATTTTAATTTCAAAATTACCGTCGCTTATTCAAAAAGCTCTCCGGTTGTTAACCGAAAGCGACTTTACTACGATAAGATCGTAAATCTTCCCTAATTTATATCCGAAAACATAATAAGAGGAAAATCTTATTCACAACACTACAGCTAGTGTGTCCGGTCGCCCCTGCGTTATTTATAGCTTAGAGTCTAGCGTCAAGCGTCTATAAAAGTAAATAAAGCTCATGAAATTGCTATAAATCCTTTACAAAGAGAGACGGTATATACTGTACCCGTAAGTCTGTGGAGACGTTCTTTGGTAAGCCACGAAACATAAAGGCGGATTGTATTGCAAATTATGTTAAAATGACTGAAACTGCGCCAAAAATTATTCGTCAGTCCGATGTCGTTATTTCTGTAAGCCTTTTTACGACACCATTTTGATATTTGACAATGTATTATCAACCGTCTCGTTGGTCGAGTGGTTGCAAACGCGACTGCTGATCGAGAGGTCCTAGGTTAAAATCCCGGATCTAGTGTTACTGGAATTTTTTTATTTAGAATTTCTAGTAGGGACACGGAGTCTGCATATGTTCGAGGTGTTTAGTAATAGGCTCACCACCTATTCCATGGGACGTAAATGTAATTAGTGAAACGTGCTATTAATATAATTAGTGCAAATAGTCTCCTGGTTAACATGAATCTCGGAATAAGAAGGTTTAAGGTTAAAAGGTTCACGCCTTGTATGCATGCCATGAATTGAACTCCAGAACCTCGGAGTAGAAAGTGAAATCATCGACACTATAAAATTAAATATCACTTGCAGTGAAGGTGAACGAAAGCACTGTGAGGAAACCAGCACAATTTAGAGTTAGACTTAGTGATTACTATGACAAAAGGTATCACGATGATGATGAGTCTATCAGTATTTAAATTCGTACAAGTAATGTTTTGTTTCTTATATAATAGACATCATATTCATAATTGGGAATTGAGATCCGATACTTAATAAAAACAAAGTATTTGTTAAATTATTACAAAACTGCTCCTTGATCGAGTTGGTTGCTAATGTGACTATCGATCGAGAGGTCCCAGGTTCGGTTCCCGAGATTATAATACGGCAACGTTTTCTAAATGTTAACATAAATAATAAAACAAACTGATTTGTGGCCATCCTCTGAAGCAGAGAACGGATAAAAAGATTATGATAGTGGAACATCGCGTGTGAAAACGAATAAAGATGTTTTTGCTTAGTGTTGGAGGAAAAAATAATGACACAGTAGTATATTAAATGGATTTAACAGTCGTAAATAATTTTGCTTGAATAATTGACCATGAAATAATAATTACAATAAGAATAATTGGTATATAAAGTTCAACAGCTCTTAGTTCTACTACTACTATATAAAGTTATAGACTTTATTTGCCGTGCAATCGTAAGAAAATAAGACCCATTATTATTAAAAAATATCAAAAACTGAATGACCCAAATTAACTTAATTGAAAATAGAGAAATGTAATAAAAGTGACCATGTACAACTAAATCCAGGAACTGCCTATAAAGGGATTATGTATGGTACATAAGTCTAGTATATTCTAAACTACGTCTTGTATCTTCTAAACCAATATTTAATAGACTTATTATAACATAAAACATATTATAGACATATAGATATATTGTAACATAAAACATTTAAGCCAAGATATCTTGTGTTTATTATAATAAAGTTTCTGTCTTACTGTCATCTTCTGACTTGCAACTACAAAATTCTTCGGCATACTTGCATTATGACAATTTGATGATTATGAGAGAGGAGACAATTGAAATGAAGATCCAGCTAAGGTCATCTGCAGCGCATGGTGGATAGGATGCTTCCAAAAGCTGTCTTTTAATCAGAACGCTCAAGGTCAATTTAAACAGCGCGGACAATAGCTACGTTAAAAACATATTTCGAGACACGTAAAAACTATTCTCGTATAACAAACCATTGAACTAACTAAAAATAAAAACAAATTTGGGCCACTTCGCGTCTAACCATATTCGGAAAACGTTGAATCAACTCCAACATCCTCAAAATTACCAAGTGCAAGTTTACATTGTAAAAAAAGGACCCCGAAATAATGACTTGACACTTCCTGACGGTAGAAATCACACGTTTAAAGTTGAAATTAAGAGTTTCGTTACTCCTTACGTCGGAGGGACTCACAACCGCTAACAAGGCTGCCGAGGTGCAGCATAGGGATGTCTGTTGCGTTTATCGATTAATTTGAATATTTATTTAATCTTATTTATACGTAAATTGAACTAAAAAAAATGTCAAAAAATTCTTGTGACTTTTGTGCAGATTAAATGCTATTAATTCTGAGAATTAAGTTAACTACTAGATTCCTGGCTATGTTCCGCGGTGAGCACATATTGTTACGTGACACGTGTCTTTGACTGTTGACTTTATTTGTGTAAAATTTTGTCAAGTAAATAATAAATACTTAATTATGTTTTAAAAATAAATCACAGTGACAGTTTCTATTGGGAAGTCTTTCAAGACGAAAAATAAAAAATAAAATACAATAGACTGCTTTAAAAACAAAAAAAAAATATTTTTTTAAGAGGACTATAATTACATTAAAAAAGCAAATTATTGACATTAATACCAAATAATATCTAATAAATTTATTTAAGAATTTAAAACATTTTTGTAGGATTTAAGATATAAAGTAATAAATGTTTTGTTTACTTCTCCTTTCTCTTTCTTTTGTGTCCTTTTTACTATTTTTCTCAAGTTCATTCTACTAATTCATAAAACAATCAAAGTATCGGTTCAACTACTTATTTAAGGTACGAAATATAATGAAATAATATAATGATATACTAATATAATTAGTAATTAACTCTTAATTTTTAAAAAAAAAACCTTTTTTATGTAGGTATACCTATATTTTTATCGATACGTTCCCCCAACCCACTGTTTGGGCAGGTGGCGAAACACACAGACAAAAGGCGGTTCGTATCATTATGTTGTCTTGTTACCGGCGCAGGCGCATCTTATCCGAGGCGCGATATTTCAAAGGGCGTAATTACTGAATACCAATAGAGTATCGCTGTACAACGAAAAGTTGCATGACACGAAAATGGATACCTTGTTCTTATTAAATTGATAGCGGTCCTTGATAAGCTATTATCGACCTTATTTTCTGTGCCGTAAGAGTTATGTCAACTGAGGATTAGTCGTTGATAGTGATTAGTCGACGTACCATTTAGGTATATTAAGAACAATCGATAAACTGTTTCTATTTTATAGTTACGCTTGGAGTAAAATTTCTTAAGAGCTAAATAAAGACGCTAGGGAATTTTATATATAATACTATAGGTATAGTCCCTTCGTTAATTAAACACTGTCGTTTTTTTCAAATACTTAAAATTCTTCACATTTATATAACATCTATTCATATTACCTAAAATATACAAAATATCGATCACCTTAAATATAGTTTGACAATTGTTCTGCGGGAATAAGTTTAGATATGACACTTTCATAATCGAATCGAATTATAAGATTTATTACTTTTAAATATCTTCTCAGATAAATAACTATAACCTTAAATTATACATAAACATTAACTTATAATTGCTCTACACTATGTGGCTGGCTGCTTTGATTTTTTGTAACCGTAAGATTCATAATAATCATCAATTCATAATAATCAAATGTGCAACGGCCAGGTCGTATTTAAGAAATTTCTACTGCTCTCTTAAGCGGGGCAACTATTAAAACACAATCATTTTCGACCACGACATCTAATAGGTCACTCGTCCAAACACACGTAAGTTAGTTGTACTAATCACAAAAAAGTCTAATTAATGACTTAGAAACGCACAGCTCTCGTTTCGATGAACTCATCAAAGCACAACTTAGAGATTATCACGTTAGTGTACGATAATTACCAAGTGGAGAATCGTCTCATGGGCGTTCACGAATACATCATTTGTGTTTAAGACGTTACAGGCTATTGCTACACAACGCGAACCGAGTTAATCGTCTCGAACTGTTAATTTGGAAGATCTGTTATCCGTAATAGATGTTCGTGAGATTTCTTCTACGTATTTCGTTTTATTTGTTTGCGTTGTCTCTGTTGGAATATTTCTCTTTTTTATATAAGGTGGTGTATATGATTTTCACTGAAAGAATTTTACGAAGACAATAATTATTGTAGATAAGTGGAGTCTCAGATGTCTCAGTCTCAGTCAAAGATGTACTTTGACTAAATAGCTAATATATTGTCAACCAAATAGCTGAGATCTCAGAAATCTCCGAAATCGACGTGCGTGTATAAAGAGAGTAGTAAATCTGGAAGAAGCATGCCATGTATATGAGGATGGAGATAATTACCTGTCGAATGTATCATCTTACCCCATACGCGATCTGGCCTGCCTATATAAAGTTAATTATATATTTACATGTGCGCATAATTCTTCCTTTGGACATGAAAAATGTATACAAACGGTATTGAGTACTACATAGTATATAAAAGTAATTATATGAAATACATAAAACATAAATAATAAACACACACCAGTCATTGGAGGCGTGTGTCCAGCGGCGGAGTTAAAAGACTGATGATGATTAAGTAAACGCTAGTAATATTACCCCTTCACCAAAGAAGTTGCATATACGTACATATATACCTTGGGTAAGCCTTTGGTTTTTGGAAACAAAGCTACCTTTCACGATCGACGTATTACGGTGACTTTATTTTAATCCAAACGTAATTACAACTGTGCACTGATTTCCTTCATAACGACTGTAAGCGTACATACATACATATGTGAGAATGCAATTAAGCGGAAGTAACGCAGCTTGTTAGAATTATTATGATATGAGTGAATTTATGCTTATATCGAATATAATTACTAACGCTACTCACAAATTGAGGGCTTTATTGCAAGCCAGTTCTGCTGAAAGGCATTAAATCAAACATTTAAAAGCCATTAAACTGCGTTGCAGTATATACATACGTATGTAGGTATGTATATACAAAGCATCTCTTTTTACGACTGTATAATGTTATGATTTTGTATCCAATTTTTTTTGGGAATAAACAATATTTATATACATAATAATAAAGCAAATATATAGAAGAGAAATCGGGAAAGTTTCCACTGAAAAGCGATACATAAATAATTTATAGCATTACATATTAAGACGTTCAAAAATTTTTGAGGGAATTTTGATTAGATTCTACCCTCTTTGAACAGTTGAAGTAATAGATGAATTGAAAACAAAAATCTAGTTCGGTCAGGATATTTCAATCACTGAACTCCACTTGACTTCACTCATTGTCTTCAGTTATACGAAAAGCGTTATTATTTAACGAGCAAGAAATCAAATCACGTTTCACACCGAGACAGATGGTAGAGTTTTTACGTGGCTCTGTTTACGTTCACAGCGAGCCGGCATTACGAATTGCGTACGAGTATTTTAATTTAGTTGCGGCCTCAAATTCCTCGGCGTTATGATACGGTAGGATTATGTTCGCTTCAAGTTCATTACAATGAAGAGGGGTGCAGATTCCCAAACAAATAAGTCACGTATATCTCCCAATACATTCTGGCTTTCCACGTATTTCATTAAGACACAGTAGCGAAATCGTTGCTGATATGTGAGCAAAACGTATCCCACTAGTCGTATATAGACCGAGGATTGTCACCTGCAAGTATACAAAGGAGGAATGCAGAAATTTTGTAAGAATGAGAACTATTTTAAGAAATACATCTCACTGGCTATCAAATGATTACAGTCAATGTAGCCCACGTGAGTACTCAATTTGAGCAAACGTAAGTTCTACCATTTATATTTGATTACCGAACTATATGAAACTTTAGCCGTATGTACATATATATATTATCAATAAAACCAGTAATAATCAATTGACAACATCCAAAATAAGAGATATTATTAGCGTTGCAGATTTGCTTATTTTTTATACACTCGAAAATCGACCTTATAATTTGTCAAAAATTCTAAAAGATACTTCTTTCATTGTAAGAAATATTTCAAACTGATCTATACATAGTGATATATTTAATAAATGTACAATATTTTTTTAATATTTTACTCACAGAAAAATGTTAGATTGGAAACGTAGAAAGCCATATTCGTATATAACATGTGTAACAAATAATTTCAGCGAAATAAATCAAGATTTTCACTCTTTACGTTTATACTGTCAATGTCAAACACATTTTGTTTTAGTCTGTAGTCAAACAATAACACAATATACGTACATATAGCTACTCATTGCTATAACAACCGCAATAATATCCAAATTTAAAAATGTAATGAACTACGTTCGAATTTCGAACACAAATATAACGAATTGTAAAAAATGGAACGATCATTGCGCTACATATTTAAATTCGCAATTACATAGCGTAGGCGGAAACAAATTACCGTACTCGTACTGTTGTAAATGACGAGCAGAAATTTATTATAATAATCAAGACGATTCTTAATTTATTGCCTGACCATTTCTATAAAAACGTACCGTTGTTACAGCAATAGATCAATCAGTTTCAAATCACTTCGCATATTTTGATGCGTGTAGTTTATGAAACAAAAAATATATTATAATGATACTCGTATCATCTTG
>DWME01009704.1:0-10732 GCA_018244795.1 Parelbella ahira ahira | reverse complement strand
TAATATAAATTATTTATTATATTGTTTGGGATGAAATAGAACAATGTGTCTAAAGAGTCCACTTTATAGAAGACAATTCAATTTTTGTATTAATAATATTGTACTTCGCGTATTAAATACACACTGTAAAACTACATACTGTGAAATTTAAAGTTGTCTAATATTGGTAATTATTACTTACGAGTACATCCATCAGCACGTGTGCGCCCACTGGAATAATTTATTCAATGCGTAAAGGAGCACGTGGGAGGTCTATTGGGAGTGGCAGATATTATATACTAAGACTAAAAGCTATAAATTCATTTAAAATTACAGGCTTAAATGAAATAGTAGAATAGTAGAATTATTCGTTACTCACATTTTCTGCAAAATTCTCGGGAATATGGCCATAACAACATCTTACGAGTTTTAATCATAGTAGTGAAGACCGTTCACAAATGTCATCAAAAAAGTCGTTAAATAATTGTTAAAATAATAGAATACTGAAATACTAGTAGAATACAAATGCTGATTTCTGTTTATTTCCTTCAATTTGTATAAGCAAGGTCATTTATGTTATGTATGATGGGCTTAGTTACTCAATTATTTCAACTAATATACTTATTTCTGTTGTATGCTGACTTCCCGTGCAAATATTCAAATTAAAATTTTCTAATATCTACAAATTTTAAATATTCTAATTTGGAATTCGATTCGAAATTTTAGTTTACGTGTTTATATGTACATTGAGCGTTTTAATATTATCTAAAGTACAACTTACGCTCGGGTTTTTTAATATTTCAGACATTTTCATCATCACTATCATTAGGTTGTTCAAATATTCAATCATGTGCTTAAAGAAATATATCAGTTCATACGTTTAGATTTTTTTTTAACTATTTCATATCTTTTGTACGTACGCTATCACAACGCGTATTTTGGTAAGCAATCCTTAAATAAATCTTTTGGTTTTTAATCTCACCTTAATAATTTAGCTGTTGCGAAGTCTTCTTTGTCATTTAAATCAATGATAATGAAGTAAGCCATTTGTATAATGTCTTGTAATAGGGTAGGTACTTCGTTAGAACTAGCTACTCTTAGTTATATCGATGATTGTAGACATCGCACAGCGAGTCCTTATACTGAGACGAGTAGTGCTCCACCAGGCTACTCCACGTTACAAGTATATGGTAATGCCTTTGTGTTGAGGTGATCTGATCTATACTTAGCTAGAGACTGTGATTTTGTATCTTTAAGTGGATAAAATTTTTTACACTTAATCTTAATAACATTGGCGTAAAAATGTAGTTAAATATCAAGTTACATACATTGTACCACAAATATTTATATAAAACAAGGATCAATTTCTTAACCATAAATATTGAGATCTTAAATTAAGTACACCAAGTTATCCACAATTTTATTAATTACAAAAATTTATATTATAAATTCCGTACCCTGCACATCCCTAATATATCTATTATGTTCCAATTAAAAATTAAATTATGTAACTCCTATTTCCACCCTGCCTTCTATTGACATTGCAATTTAATGAATACAGACACACAGATCACATTATATTATTAAGTATAATAATCTTCTTTTTCATATTTCCGACGATATATGTGCGGTTTTTGTATGTAAGAATGTTATAAATGCTGGAAACGGTTTTGTTGTGTCGAGTAAGGCGACGCCGCCGCTGGACGGCGCGAGGTAGAACAAATGTCGCAGCACACAACCTGCACAACACGCTGCATGCGGAATTGATGGCCGCAGTCTTTTTGTAACGTGCCACATTCATATGCCGCTTGCTATAATACTTTAGGTAACATAAATATTTATGGAATGTTTCTTATCTCAGGTGTAGAGCTATCGGATAGTTAGGATTGGAACGACAAACTTTATTTATACGGTACATACCATAAAAATATTCCTGTATTTCTTCGAAGGGGCAGGCAGAGTTAGGTGTTTCTATTGTACAGGAGTAAGAATATTATACGGTAGATGGATATTTATTTACTCTTAAGGATTACGAACAGAAAATACAATATTTATTTTTTACAGTATAAATTATAAGCATTTCAAGTTTATCATCAGTCTATATTAGTCCCAACAGATCAAATATGACCACGTTTTCTGTAATGAGCCTCGCTAACCTTTATTCCTCGACATATAAAAACGACATTTACCAGCTTGTAAATATTATAGATACTTTACAAAACTTGAATATGAAGCGCGTGCGGTCACGTTTTAGTATTCAAGTTGCTTCCGACTCGGCATGCTATTCAGCTGGGATGCATTTTGCCGTAGGTCGCAATAGGAACAAATAGCGCGTGTGATCAGCGCGCGTGGGGCGCTTGGAGTAGTTGGGGCGCTTGGAGAACTTGGGGCGTGCGTAGCGCGCGTGGGGCACGCATGCACTGTTTACGTAATGTCGAACTTGTACAAGTTCTTCCATATCTCATGTACGGTCGTTCCTTGTAAAAGTTACTCCAACTCCTACTAATGCTTGTTACATAAGTTATTCTATGTTGATTAAGATTAAACCTCTTTGTTTTAATTTTAAAGCAAAACCTCTGGTTCGACATCTGTCTGTAATCTCGAGTTGAATCAACGGACGGGTCATGTCAATTTGTAGAAGCTTCGAGTTTTTTCTAATAGCTCAATAATTGTTAATTCACATGTGAGAACATAAGTGATAACTGGTAAGTTGACACAAATGACTTGCATTCAATGTAAACACTTGTAAATTACACGCAAATGACTTTTAAATTAACGTACATTAATTATAAAGTTTTATCATGCGTCAGTTAGGCACCTGACGTCAATATAATTAATATTGATTCAGTGAGAACGCAATTAAGTTTACATTATATAACGTATTTGCATAAATTGTACTAATTATTTGCAGGCAGTCGCTAGAAACGTCGTTTCTTGAGTTTTATAACAATTATGTAGATATTATACTATTTTAAATATTGATACAACCAGATCTCTATTAATTGTAACCTTAATAATTAAAATTTCAGTTAAAACGAATATCTTTACTTATTTCAAACTCAAAATGCGTTATAAAACTCAACATGCGTTAGAAATATTACACAAAACTAAACAAGCGTTACTAAGCTCAGTAATTACAGTTTGTATTAACAATTTCTTATAAATATTTTAAAACAATTATTATTTGAAAAATGACATTTTAGAATTTATTAAAAATTGCATGCTGACAGTAGCAAAATATGATGAACCCACTAAAACTCTCAAGTCATTGTACACTCATATTATTTGCGAAAAAAAAATGCATTTATATTTGTAAGTACATACAATATAAATATATCCAGGAAATCAAATAGATCCGTAACACTACAAGTGCGGGGTGTATGTGCTTTAAATGGTTTAACGGCAGACACGTACTCGCTCATAAGTCGTTCTGCGAATCGTTATCGCCGCGTTTACACTGGCCAATAGTAATATCAGTTACCATTGTTGAGTTCTATTGAAAATCTAGACCAGTGTTTGTGAAATTGTCTACACGACTAGCTGCTGTTACTGTTGAATTTTGTTGATGCTAAATATTTTTGCTTCGATTTTTTAAAATGTATTATCCCGCCTCAGTTTAATTTATTACAGAATATATAAGGTGGGTATTTTCAGTTCCGTATAGAGTTATACATTCATATTTCATATTCAGTGCTCTCTGCCTACGATATACGGTACCTGGCGTATCAAAAAAAATTGTTCATCAATTATTTCTTAATATTAGACTCTACCCCGATCGGAGATCCTGGGTTCAAATCCCGGGTCGAATACTATTCGATTTTTCTAATTAAGAATTTCTATTAGTGACTCAGAATTTGGATCTGTCCTGTCCTTGGAGTTGGGATCTGTCTGATCTTGTTCTATAATAACAATGTTTATAAGCCACCTGTTATACATATATTGAGAAACCACTGTGTTTAATAGATAATTGTATAACGAACGGGTTAAAAAGTTGAACTACGTACTACCACCAGCTGATTTTATTCCCAGGAATAAACAGGTGTTTTGCAATCAGCAGGCATAAGTTACGCATACATATTATTAATTATTTATGTGGATGGCAGGCGCTGAGGCCTCTGTGTTGAGGTAATAAACGTTAATAAATTAGTCCAGTGTTATTATAATGTCAGAAGATATACATTCGTGAAGTTGAATAATAATACAAATAGTAAGTATGTAATCCCTGTTAAGAATGTGTATTAACAGATATGCCACTCTTGTCGATAAGCTTATCCCCTATTACATGGGATATACATATAACGAATGAACACTGGAAGTACAATTATAGCTCTTTGCCTACCTCTTCTAAGAACTATCTGCGTGATGTCATATTTTTCACGAATATTGTACTTGTATTGCCTATGTTTATGTAGAAAAGGATTTACGGAAGATAAATTTTACGTGTTAATATACTTCGAACAAAAATTAATTGTTTATTTTTATTCAGTCAATGTTTAGACACACCATAGTCTGCGTTCTAATAGTCGCACAGAATGTAACTTTATATAGGCATACTTTTCAATGTAAAAATCTCAAAATACATTGAGAATTAAAATAAATGAATAGTTTTCGAATTACTATCACTGCTAATAAAAATAGTAATAATGCATATATTTTTATCAGTTAATTTCATATCTTTCACAAATTTTCATTTTCCACCCAGGGTTGACTGGTAAAAAATGTCATAAGGCAAAGTTTGCTCTTTGTTACAACATTATTGAATATAATATTTATTTTTTTGTGCGTTTCGGAAAACAGAAGTGTATTTCCAGTATGAGACGAAGTGACGAGTATTAGTGAGAATTATTATTATGATTATCGTTGCTTCGGTCTCGAGGGTCCTGTTGTACCCAAGTTCATTCAAATTTAATTTTGGATTTTTTTTATAAACGTAATCATCATCATCATTTTCCTCAATCCGATATAATTGTATAGAGTATATTCCACTAACCTGTTTTAAAAAGCTAATACGCAATTTGATGTTTTAATCGGGTCGATGTAGTATCATGCGTATTGTAACATACGTGAGTACATAATGAGACACTTTTTTTTAAATAAAGGCTAAAAGGGTAAAATTGTAGCAGAAGTTATTTACCACTCCACATAATTCCAATATGTAGGTACGCTATCGTGATAAGATCATCTATTAGTTGTCATTTTAATTGTACTACACCCCTACCCCTACTATTACTATAAATTTACATCTCTACCTGAAGGTTGCCTGGAAGAGATCGCTCTGATAGCGTCAAGGCCGCCTTTTGTATGCCTAGCATTTAGAAACATTTGTGTTCATACATGTTATTTTGTTAACTGGTGTACAAATAAAATAAAAGGTAAAGTAAATAAACAGTCGATTCAATCTTTAAACAAAGGTTTAGAATCACTGATGTCGACCGTTATTCGCAATGAACAAGTCGTAGTTTAGGCACGTGCTATCACCAATTGAAACTGTTGACAGGCATTGGATAGTTTTTGTAAGGCAACACGCGCACCCTAACCGTCCGTGTTGTAGTTGCATGATAATCGTACTGCTGTGTGATATGAATTATGAAGCTTTGGAACTGTGTACATCGTGGGTGGCGTGTGCATAAAATTGTAATGTATTTTTTTTTATTTTTGTAGTTTTTTATGAATGTTCATATAAAAATGTTGAACGTTTTTGTCTTTGTTCGTACCTATTTTGCCCGCTTTTTGTGTGATTTTTATTTGTTATGAATAAACTTGATAATAGATGTAATTTTCACATACGTACTAATCTTAGGCGATAAGTTACGTATATAGTGATTCATCCCTTGCGAAAGCTAAATGATTTGACTAATACAATATGAATCATACCTTCGGATGTGAATGTGAAAGACCACTAATCGGTCTGACAGAAACCGTTTTAAATGAATATGTACAAATATACATGTATAGATGACGAGAAGAACACTTTAAAAAGCGATTAGGACTTTTTGAAGTCCAGATTGTTATCGATTTATAACGGCCCTTAAACTAAGAGGGCGTTTGCGGTTTTAACAGTTGTAATAGAAGGGGATAGCCACTAAGTTGTGCTATTATCAATTCAAACACAATTCGTAGCGTAGCGAAGCGCTAAATTTCAGCCCTTCCATTCTTGCGGGGAAAAGATCTGTATCTACATATTAGGCACGTGTTCTAATTCTGTAAGAGACACTAGTATATTTTTAAATTGTATAAATTACATGTATATAATACACATATTATGTATCTTCACAACAAGTCTCTTACGGGGTAGACAGAGAGTACCGTATGTCAACTGTCGCTATTCTAACAGACCCGCCGTGTTTCTACATTCATCACTTCATATCTACACGCTAATTTCAGATAGATACTTCTGACTCATATTGTTCCGGTCATTTGCTAGAAGACTGATATTTCAAACACTATACTTTTCAGTAAACGGCTTTTAAACTTTAAAGTCTTTATTATTCTGTGAATCTATCTGATACAGAATAATTATGATTTCAAACTTTCCAAGCTGTTTTCTGAAACGTGTAGCTTTTGACTTATTTCAGTCTTTTTGTAAACGAGCGATATATATTATGTACGTACATGCGTACTAATCATGAACAACACTTGAATAAATTAATCATTAAAGCCTATTGCCATTCCAGTAGGGCGTACCATAAATCGTCCGCCAGCCGCGCTGTTCGCACTAGTCGCTCCTGACAGCCGATCAGCGTTAATGTGTCGGGCCGACTGACGTCAATGAGCTTGTCGTTACGCGATTATCTGGCGTTAATTGTCTTCTACAGATCTTACTCGGTCGTATCGAATGCATTTCACATTTCAACACACAATGACTTTGTATAATATATGCGCTGTTTATTCAAATTACTACTCGAAGCAGGAATGGATGTGAATCCTATCGCATATTTCTGGACTAAAAATGTACCTTTTAAGATTGATATCATTTATCATCAGAGTCCAAAATAATGTGTACTAAGGCCTGTAAAGTCTGCCAATACGCAATTCGCCACCGTCGCAGACGTTGGCGCCATTCGTATTTTGCGAGGTGAAACTGTGAAAAAATAAAAGGGTTCAATGACGAATGTATTAATTTGACCTAAAGTGATGTTCCTAGTTACCAAATCGATATAGACCAAGTCTATACCTGAAAACCCTTCATGCGACGCAACTTAAAATATATAGCCTTGATCAGAACACCACAATTTCGATGGAAATCCGATTTCCAATATAGTTAATTTGCTAAGTTTCCGTCTGTAACGGATAATACCGGTACCTGACCCAAATCCGTGTGCTAGGATCCATTGAACAGGTTTAAACTGATATGGATTTACTTTTCAAATGGCCCAGCGCCTGCCGAGAATAGCTAATCTGAAACGATGGGCAATTAACTTCGAATAGTAACTATTTGTTACGTACCAGAACATCTCAATATTACTACATAAGATTAGTATTTCGGCCCAATTTCGATGAGGCCAATGAGTTCTTACTTATGAGTACAATAAAACCTTAAAGTTTTATTGTGATGAAGTAGTTTTTATATATACAAACTATGTGTATAATGGTTTTAAGTTTAAGAAACAGTGCTTACAGCCTATAGAGATTCCGGCTAACGCGCTAAGAGTTCCAACTTACATATTTCATTGGATACTAATATACATATTCATGCTAAATACCTATATATTTTTTTAAATATGAGATGACGCTGTTAGGAGACATTTATTGTCTTATATGAACACATAATATGATAAAAACTGCTAAGTAAGAATATTTTACAACCCATTTCTATTATGTAAATTTAAATTGAGCCCAAAATGGAATGACGTTACAAACAAAACAGACCGAGGAACAAAACGTTTAGTGCCCCATCGCCGGGTGCTGAAGTCGAACGCCGAATGGTAAATACTACATTTATCATCTAATTGGCGTGCTCTCGGGGGCTGTTTCGAGGACTGCAGGCAAATTGCACAGCTTGTAGAGTCTGTAGAGAACGATGGCTCTCCACTACACTACGGACGACCGCGCCGCGCCAATTGGCCCGAACCTTTATTAAATTGAACAACATAACCTCTTGTCTCTAGCCGAATTACGAGTAGGTACAGGACGCAATATTTTTCTATTGAATAATCTAGAGTACTGTACGCTTTAAACTTTAATACCGGATGCTATTCTTTAGTTGATATGTACGGGACAAGCGATGAACTTCAACTGTGGTGGTAGCGCATGAATTTTGTCAAACATGTTACAAATAATAAATTTATTCTGATTTGCACGGATTTATGTATTTCTATGTTGATTTGGATTCATTGTCTGTTGTTTTTGCCACTTTTATTATAGGGAAATGTATGTTCTATTAAAGAACGTATAGGTCAAAATATAATAAAATATAAAGTGAGTAGGTACTTCTTAATGAAAAGTTTTTGCAACTGGCCATCGTGGCACGGTATGGCCTTAGCTCTCCTTATTTCGATCGGCGGTTCGTAAATCAATATAAGAGTAGATGTTCATATTCCTTTCATATATGTAAACGTTATGTTTAACATTATTGCACAGTACCTACTATATAAATCCTAACGCTAAGCATACATAGACATAAAGCATGCGGAACCATAGGTCAATAGCTATGATGGATTGTTAATCGTGTGGCATCCGCTGCAATCCATCAATCATCCGAATTAATATGTGTCTGCTGCGCCCGACGCCGCACCGCCATTCATACGCGGCTAATACATATTGAGCACCGACTATTGAGTTATCTGCATCTATCATAACAACTGCAAATATAGGTATTAATACGTGAAGGGTAATCTCTACCGCTTTTTAAAATAACATTGTTTGTACGGACAAGTGTGAGGTTTGGGGCACAGTTAAAATATAAGGAGTGGAGAAACCTAAAACTTTTACGTAATGTACCTATGTCACATATACATACATAAAACTAAATTAAATATTCAATGTATATATTCGTGGTATTTGTTCCAGATAAAATAGTAAGGGATCAAATAGTGGCATGGACTAGAGATTTACGATGTATATTTTTGAAATAAGAACGTGAATAATGTTCAAACTTCAATACTAATTAAGTGTGGTCGAATTTCGAACATTTGGCGATCATTTTGTATTATAAATAGCGTAGAAAATTAATCCAGTTTTAAATAAGTATTGTTTTTATTAAGCTAAGGTAACAAATCGGCAGACGAGCTACCGGTGGAAAGTGGTTACAGCTGCTTATGGACATTTTTAATACCTGCGGAGACGCCAATGTGTTGGAGATTTGATGGAACGCTTTTTTGCACCTATTTTAAAAATTCCTGTAACCCGTAAAATGCTTGGGTACTACATCATAAGGCAGTTGATTTTACATTTTCCATATTTTAGACGTACTCGATAAAGATGAAACGAAGTTAATTTGTTTTTGTGTATATTTAAATATGATCCGTGAAACGGTGAAACGTGGGAGTGTATTCACTCCTCTGCCTACCCCTTCGGGGATTACAGGCGTGATGTAACGTATGATCCGTGATACAGAGATCCGTGTTTACATATTATGGGATTAAAAAAGTGTTGCAACCAGGTATGCTACGAAAGTTTTATAAATATTCTTAATATTTACAACAGTTAGTACCTATATCCGATTATTATTGTTATTGATGCCTCTTTATAACGAAATTTCATTTTGTACTGACATGTAATTTCAGATATTACTAATAAGTTTCATATATTCGATTTTAGAGATCGTCCATACATTACAAATCAACCCGTTCACCATGCAAATATAATATCATATAATGCTTATAAATACAAAATTCCTTTTAAATAATTGATATGAAATTCCTTTTCTTTTTGTAAATTTTTTAAGAAGTACTTCAGTAAATTCTTAGTTTATTATATACTCAAAAGTACGTTGTGCAAGTCCTTTGTTCTGGCAGCCGTACAGATCCAATCACATGTAATTAGTGAGCTGACTTAGCGCAGTCTCCGCGAACATTGTCGCTACAAATTTAAAGCTCTATTGTAGAAAATCACTCCCTTTATACTATTCGGTAAATTAAAACCTTTATGAGTTTTCCTTTTGATAAAGAAAAAAATCTTATAAAGATTTTTTCTCATCAAGATTTAAATCTCACAAAGGGGTTTGTAACTATATATTTGTTTTTAGTTGTACCTGACCTTTTAAGCCTCTTTGTCCGAAACTGCTGTTTGATATTGGCTGTAGCCTAATTTGCCAGTTTTTATAGGGTTTAGTTGGTGGGCTAGTAGCCGTTCTTATCATCGTCCTCACCATGGACATCATCATGGTCATGATCATCATTAGATCAGACCTTTTATTGGGCCACTATTGAATACATATCTCCACTTAGATTTAGAAAGTTAAGGCCTTGTTTGTCACCCTGGTCAAATGCTGGCTATCTGTGCGGATCTTTTTGTAGAAATTTATGACTGATGAAAGATGAAGATCGTAAAGTAACGATAGTAAGTGAGACATTTATTTGACGCGTTCGTCGACTTGCGGAGACTCGTGAAAATTTACCACAAAGGGTGATTCTTCCATATGTCGGAAAGAGCGGGCGTCACACGACTTGACTTATCGTTTGCGATACGTCAATGCTTGAGAGCAATAAAAGAAGTGGAGACGTTTTACTTAATAAAACTTCGGTAGTTATATCTTTTTATATTTGCAACTAATCTCGAACAGGACTTAGTTTCATCATCAGCCTTTTTGTCG
>DWME01009703.1:0-10733 GCA_018244795.1 Parelbella ahira ahira | reverse complement strand
CGTTTACGTACCATGGAATAGGTGGTGAGCCTATTGCCATACACCGGCCACAGATTCAGACTCCGAGTCACTACTAGAAATTCTAAATTAGAAAAATCTAATAGTACCCGAGCCGGGATTTAAGCCTAGGACCTCCCAATCGGCAGTCCCGCTTGCGACTACTGGACCAACAAGGGAGTCATAATTATTTTAAAATTCAAATTTTTTTTATTCATTATGATGTACATAAATACACTTAATGAACATCATAACATATCGATATGGAATTTGTTTATTAACCAAACCAGTGAAATGTTTAAAAAACTAATTTTTAAATTGTTAATCAATAATATTCTGTACAGAAATTTTTTGTCAATTTATTTGCAATATGTTGTAATGTGTTAGCAGGCTTGATGTAGTATTGAAAGGTGTATCAATGGTTTGACCTCTTTTTTATAACTACTCAATACAGAACTTACACTAACTTATATTGTGAGATGTCTTACACACACTACATTGTTTATTGACATAATATATTTTAATTTGGTATACAATACTTTTCATTCATTAACCAGCTTCTTGGTGGAGGTCTTCTTTTTATACAGGATCCTAGACTATTACTTAAAGTTTCAAGCACTATAAGTAAAAAACATGTTAACAAACACTTTAAATTTTTATTCAATAATATAAACACCAAATACATCTATTATTGGAATTAAACAATAAAATTAAACTTATCTAATGAGACTCTTATAATGAGACTGAAAATATATCACAATTGCAAGACATATATACAGTTTGTAGTTACTTAATAAATTAGATTTATAATTTGCTTAACAATAATAGAAATATAATGTGCAAGTTCATCCAATTAAAAATGTGGCAAGCAAACTTTCCCAGCAAAAAGTTCAGATATAACAGTGATCCACAGTGAGAGTACAAACAGTATGTAAGATATTCCAACTTGGTGGCTGTTCGGTAACTGATATGGTTGTCCACCAATATCTTCCACATCGAAACCCATTGGAAAGATGACAGCGGCCAAACAAAACATTACCACTGCAACAACACAAATTATTTATTGAGGTTTTGAGTGTATAAAGTAGCATTATGAAGAATGTACACGGGCCTCATCTGAGGGGATGTTTCCCCATTTATTTAGTCAAATAAATATATAATAATAAATATATAATATAAATATATATATAATAGTTTTTTTTTTTTCATTATAATTTAAACAGGCACAGACAAGGTTGTATGTTCCTTAAAACATATATAAATAAATTCAAAGGATAGCAAAAGAAGCGTAAATGGCAGCATCAAGTAGTTCAACCATCAATCGTTCAATTGAAGGACAGGATTTAGTGGCGCCGAATAGGGGAGGCAAATATCCAGCAGTGGACATCAAGAAATTAACGATGATGATGATGATGAATAGTCTATCCCAGAAATATATAATGGCAGATTTTCACAGAAGTGAATTGTTTTCAAAGTAAAATCAATAAATTTTGTCTTCACTGTTGAATGTATTCATATTCTATTACTGTTGATGGGTCCATTGAAATGTAATTAATATTTGTGGGTACTCATATGTGTATGTTTATTTACTTACTTGCAGCAAATCCGACCCAGCGAGCATATGGGATAACATTGCGATCAAAATGACTGGATGCCAGTAGTATAACTGTGGTTGTGATGCATATACATCCTAAGAATATGCATATCAATGCCAACATCCATTCTGGTTCTAAGTTAGGCGTGTAACAGACTTGCGGTAGATTGTGGATGGTCATACATGACCACATCAAACCATGACGCATATCACCTGCAGAACGATAGTTTTAAACATTTTTAGCTGTATAATCAGTTACCAAAATTTACGTTAATAAACAAACAAAGTAAACATCACCTCCAATATCCGTAATTATCCAATCGGGCATTGCTAAGCTGACAATTGCGAAAATATCTGCTGCCATAAACAGAGTGCCCGATATTAGTGTTAATTTATCCATGTTTTATTATTTGCGCTATTTACACAGAATTTAAGAAAAGGTATCTGTATTATTCATTGCTGATTACGCTGCAATGCAACAAACGAACGAGAGAACTAAAGCAAATTGTCAAGCAAGATAAATCTTGTCAATTGTGGTATGTCACATGTCAATGTCGTACAGTTGTCATAATTCTAATAGTTCATGTAGAGACGCTTGGATTAGACTTTTAAAATATAACGGCATTGTAACGAAGTGCTGTGTGTGGGGAAAACGTTTAAATATTATATTTAGTCAAAATCTTTGTGAAATTGTGCTATTTGTATGAAACTAAATAAATATTTTGCTATTGGACTTATAATCACGACATCTAAGATCACTCGATGCTGGTACTGTTCGAAACATATTTTTTGTAACGCAAAAATGGAACTGCATGTAGGACTTGATTGGTACTCAAGAAATAATTCATATTCGCTTTTGTTATCATTCATATTATACATGTTGGATAAGGCTGAAGAAACAGTTTTTGCATAATATAAATTAAAACACAACTTCATGTTCATATGCTCCTTTAATAAATAATTGTTTTCTAGAAATCTAGAAATAGCAATATCGAAGTCCTTTATCAAGCCATAGTCTTTTTTTGGTCAAGTCTTACTATATTTAAATGTGATCCAGTTAGATCTATGTATTTTTTGATGACTAGTGCTAAAATGCCAGATAATGTATCTTTGTATTGGCAAAAGTGATAAAATAGCACAGTCAAAATTTTTAAATTTTTACGTACAAAAACATTTAAAATAATTAAGACTAATAAAACTACTATTTCATTGATAGTCGATAATAATAATTGATAATACAAAAATTTTTTTTTTTATTTTTTAAAATGCTCTCTTTTAACTAAATATTTTTAAACTTAAACATTAACGTTGCCTCGTAATGTACATTTTAAAAGATTAATATGTACTTTCCGTTATGCCATGATCAAAATGTTTTTGTGGGTGTATTTCGTTAGTATATCTACGCTGGAGCGGCTGGTGCAGTGTTCGTCGTCGCATTTGTTCCAGTTGAAGCATTGTCTTCTGGTTCAACTATTTGAAGCCACGGCATTCGCCTTTGGAGTTCTTGCCTGAACAACAAAATAAAATTCGGTATCAACAAATATGTCTCGTAACCAACTGTTATAAGTAAGACATATGTATGTAGAAATGTACATTATAAAATTGTTTAATTCGACAATTTATACGTTAGCCGTACTTATAATAATATGTAACACCCAGGATGAAACGAGGGCGAAGTCTCTAAGATATGCCTAACTGTTTCAATTGCTAAACTGAAACATTGCTTGCCTAGCACATGTGCGTTTTGTAGATCACAGCGCATTTTGATCCAGACTATTGTTGCACCTAAAACTATATAAGTAGAGACAAATCGTTTTATTCTGTTAAAGTTGAAATTTTACTATTAATACTATTAATATCTTGGGATAAATTCTTACACGGCCATGTGATTACAAACCGGGTAAGGTATGTAGGTACTAAGGTTAGTGACAGCTGATAAATACACATTTATTATATTCATGTCTAAATATATAAGTGTCTAAATATATACCTAAGCATATATAAGTGATAAGCGTAATTGTAGGTTTTTAAGAATATGACTCTTACCTGTATTTTGGATGACTAATGGCGTACACCCAAGGGTCAATGCACGCAACAGTTTTACATGCCACCGCAGGGATCATCGTTACCTGACAGACGAATGTCAAATAAAAGAAAAACTAATTAATATTTGTTAATGACAATAACGTTGGAAATATTAATTTTCGTAAATATAAGACGCTGAAGTTGGCTAGGCACTTGCGAGGAATGCGCTTCCCCTCCCGCCACCTGAATCTGTCTACCAATGCCTGCTGATCTCGCCTATGACGCACCAGAAACTTGCTATTAAGTGATCAGTTTTTTTAAATATAAGAATATGACTAACTTGTGTAGTTAGGTCAATTGAGTGATAGAGTTTATTTCTAAAGAATAAAATCTAAAATAATTATTATCACCTAAAGAACAGCCTGCTAATCCGCAATTGATGATTACGGCAGACAATGGCTTTACCCTCCTCGTTGTGTGAGCAAGTCAGTAGCAGAACAATAAAAGAGTTGATGATGATGATGACAACAAGGATAATGTGAAAATCATACCCCGGGAGTCAATAGTTCTTGATTTCCAAAAGCTCCAATGAGGGACATAACACCATACGGGGTCCAGGAAGCCACGAACAGGAAACATACGGTTAGCGCCGCCTTTGCTATTCGTATTTCCGCCGACTCTACGTTTGCATTCTGGTTAGAGCGTAGAGACTCTACATTCATTTTTTTGGCTTGTGCCCTGTAAAAAAAACGACGATAATTTTAAGGTGATATATTATTAGTACATTTGATATTTATTTTATTTTCATGTTTGTACTCCTCGAAGGCGTAACCCGAGGAGTGTAGTACCCTCCCATGATTAGCCTGTTACATTCTATGTCCAAAGATTGAATAGGAGGAAAACCTATTGCCTTATACCGGGCACAAACTTAGAAATTCTAGGTGAAAAGCATCAGATTGTTAAAAAATTGACTATATATTATTTTGTATTGTAGCATATAAAGATAAAGATTATATAAAGATTAATTGCATATTTATAAATACCTTAGTGCAGCCTCATGCGCAAATACTTGTTTTACGATGCCACTGTAGAAATAAATGATCATAGTCATTGGGAAGCAATAACTACAAAAGAAAATCGAGGCCACGAAAAGTTTCGTGTCAAATGTATTGGTAAGGTAGTCGAACGTGCAGGAAGTCAAATATCCCTCTGTAACAAAAATATTTTGCAACATTACGACGTTTAAAAACTTACTAAAAATAATAAAAACTGAAACTCTGAAATATATGTGATACCAGGTACAAATCGGCCCCAAATTTTGAACAGTGGCAACAGGGCCCAAGGCGTACAATAGATCCATATCAGTACGATCATCAGTATAACTTTTCCTTTTGATAACCGACCATCTAATGGACGTGTGATGGTCGAGTGCCTGAAACAAATGGCAGAAAAATCAATTCGTTTTCAAAATACCTACATATATTTAACAATATGTTAATGTGGCTGTTAATATTTTTTATTTTTCAATAATTACATATTTCTATAGCAGTGATAGCCTAGTGGTTAAGAATTTTGCCTCTCAATCCGGGAGTGCTGGGTTCAAATTCATGGCGCGCACCTCTTTATAACAGTGCGTTTTAAGTTTAAATATCACTTGCTTACGGTGTAGGAAAACATCGTGAGGAAACTTAACACCTTAGAATTAAAAACAAAAAAAAACATATATATATTTTCTGAGGTGTGTGAAGTCCGCCAACCCGCATTTGGCCAGCGTGGCAGACTATGGCGTTAGCCCTCACAATATGAGAGGAGACCCATATTCCAAAAATGGAATGACAAATGGGTTGATTATTGTATTATTTACATATTTCTAACGCGTTGATGTCTTTTTAAGGCAATCTATATAAGCACATATGTATATTGTTTTATACTTTTCGTTTTTTTCTATTACCTGTCGTAAGCTATACAGGCGTTTGTCAGCGCCGCTCCGATGCCACTGTAGGCGCCCATGACTGAGAATATTTGACAACCTATTGCACCCGTTGCAAACCCTTTCATAGCGCTGTTGTAGATGAATATGGGTGCTTTCGCCATCATTATGAAATCTAAAATTGCTAGATGCAATATAAGTAGATTACTCGAAGTCCGCAGACTTTTTGTCCTGTGTAAAAAGTATTTTACTAAGAATATATTAAAAAAACTCTACAAAGATTGAAATGTAAAATCTAACAGTAAAATACTGACGTAGAAAATATAAAAATAACCATTCCATTTCCAACCAGTGAAGCGGCTGTAAAAAATGTATAGAGGAGGGCGAACGCGGTGTGCGCGCTGGCTGGGGGGGCGGGGTAGGAGAACCAGTGTTCTGGGACAGCGGCAAGGTCCTCGCCTGTTAGACCCTCTCCGAGCATTGGCACATGGCCGGCGTCATCAGACCTGAACAATAAAATAAGAACTACACAATATTGGGAGTCATAGTCTCCAAAACCTGCGTGCACGCTGAAGAGATTGATGTGTGTAGAAGAAGTATGCTAGTTCTGTAGAACTAAACATATTTAGCATTCGGTGCTTTTTCTTGATCTCGTACTGGACCTGGCATTATAATAATCATCATCATAATAATTAATATTTGAGATTATAAAATAAATGAATTGGCCGTACGAAACCAAGAAACCATAATTTCAAAACATTAGAAAAAAGCTTACACTGAAAAAATAAATAGGCCTTTATAGACAGACAAAAAAAAAGGGACTTCATAAATAGACAAAAAATATCAGTGATAGCAAACCTGAGTGCTGCGTAATATGCGCCGTAGTTGTACGTGTATAAGTCGGACTTGTTGTCCATATTGACGCTGGACATGAACAGGTGAGCAGTCCTCGGTAGCGCGCTCCGTCGCCCACCACACAGACTGACTGCTGGCTGTCCCATAGCGCCCTTTGATTTTATAGCAAGTTTGTATCTGTAACAAGATTACAAGGATAATCCGAGCGTGCGCCTATGATACGATTAGTAATGGGGTTTAGCTGTCACTGAATGAGATTTGTTATAAACTCGCAACGTAATCAAAAAAACGCCACAAAGAGTCACAGTTGCGGCTATATTGGAATCCATACAATCGGAATGTGTTTGATGCGTAAGCATTTACGTTATTGTATAATTTGTAGCTGCCACAGTTTCAAAGAATTGTAGAATATTCCACATTTTTATTATTATTAATTTATCAATACGGGGTCTCTTACGGGGTAGCCACAAAGCATCATGTATGTTTCGTTATTATTATTTACCTTTGTCAGTTTATTGCTGAAAAGGGCCTGATGGTATTAAGTATCAGGCCCTGTCCTTTGCTTGCCGCATGTCTTCTAACAGTTCTATGTTTCAGATCGTAAAAGGGACAGAATAGTTAGCAAGGGCATTATCAAACTTTATGATCCCTGTTATCTTAAGAATAGTGTAGGAAAAATGTTGGACCCTCAAATAACATTTAAGGACGAAAGGACACTAGAGAATAATTTTGTTACGACGGTACATTTAAACGCAGCCGAATTTTGGTTACGTCTTTTATGGCGGCTTTCATGTTTATTTGTAGCCCAAATGTAGGCTGATAGATGTTGATATAAGAAATAACTCCCATTTTTATATTTGTTATTTAATTCTACAATGATTTAATAAAGAAACAATGTATAAATATCCATTATTTCTTTATTAAATCTATTTCAATATTTTTAATTATTATTAAATTACTATTTATATTAAATACTTAATTATTTTATGGACTATGACACGAGTGTACTTTTCCGGTTAGTAAACTGGTCTTATAAATTCATCTAAGAAGTACTTTCAAGGTTCGGTTTCAGTAACGTCAAGGAAGGAAAATTAATAAATTCAGTAGGTCAAAGCTGCCAGTATTTTAGGAACCATGCTTCACACGGAAACCTTAGAGTAAGCAACTGTTCCTTTAATTTATTTTTTCTATGTATATTAGAATATTTATTTGTATAATTATATAAGTCCATTTTAAACATCATATTTAATGACAGCAGAAAAAGCACAATACGCAAAAAATGACATGAGGCAGCGCGGAAATGGTTTCATGCACAGCCGTGTTCAGTGTTTCTCTTAGTGTCTCGGAGTCGGATCTGTGTCCGGTGTATTGCAATAGGCTTACCACCTATTACATGGGACGTAAACGTAACTGGTGAAACGTGGGAGTGTACTACACTCCTCTGCCTACTCCTTCGGGGATTATAGGTGTGATGTTGCGTTTAGATAAGGTTAAATAAAACACATATTATACCAACAAGTTTAATAGACGTTACAACAACCATTTGGATCGAGCTCTACGTACGATTACATTACACAATATAACATGACTTACAAAAGAAATATATATAATTTCGATCGTTACAAAACATTTAAGATTGTATATGTATAGTGTACATACAAATTGGCGAATCAGTCGGGTAAGACCATGAGCCTCAATATATACATTCCCTTAGACGTAAGTACAAAGGTTATATACACAAGTAAATAGTTACAAAAGTACGAATTCAAATATCGTGAAATTAATTTGCATTTACGCAGCTTTCGATTAACATTTTAATTTGCCGCCATTAATGAAAAATATTATGTATACAAAGTACTCGAATAAACTGTATAACGATTTACAAAATTAGTTGCAATATTCAATACAATGCAAAACTATTTTAAAAAGCGGCAATGTCAGTTGGAAGGGTAACATTGTTAAGTAATTATTTTACTTTAAAATCATCTACAGAGTGAATTTCCTCATTGACTTTCAACATATATACATATTATAATAAGAAACATTCATAGAATCGTTCGGTTGTTTAAATATCAGCATAATTTCTTCATATTACTCGTAAATTATGTACTAGTTTCATTCCCTTACGTTTTTTCTGGATATTCTTACCAGTCGCCGTTGCAATCTCGCTTCTATCGACGGGAGCTCGTGAAGAAGGACTTCAGTTAGAAATCATATCTGACTTAAGAAGTTACATAATTCAAACACAGCTTCTTCAGTAATTATATGAATGGAACGAACTATTGTTTTTATCTCGCAGTTCACACATTTCCTAATGACCACGTGAGGAATAAACCTAGTGACAATATTTAAATATTTCATTTCAAATTAATGTTAGACCCTTATCCACAACTAATCGCATTTCTTTCCGTTGGCACTGTAATAGAAAGCATAATTAATCATCATTTTTATTCCCTGTGACACAAACACTCTCGGCTTCTCTTTTAATTAAAAATATATGATAATCACACAGGTTTTAAAAGACATATTTTAAATATACCAACATCGTATTAACCTTGTTTTCGTTTTGCACAATTACGAATTAATTTAAGAAAGTGGAATGAACATAAGTAATTTACTAATAAAAATGGGAATTATAATTGAAATATATTTATATATATAGTTTAAATAGAAGTTTAAGAAGCTTTAGCTGTGTTTAGTTTGTCATTTTACTTTAACATTTTAAATGCTTTTTACAGCGTAATGTCTATTTTAATAAAATATGCTATAAATAATTTTTATTTAATTGTGTATTAATGGTTGGGCACATACTCGTACTTACCCGAATAAGTTATGACATGAAAAAATAAAGGATATCTAAAGGACTCATAAATAAGTATTGGGAAGGTAATTAAAAAAAATCATTGGTATTATGGCCTTATTAGACTATGGCCTTAACCCTCTCAATATGAGAGGAGACCCATATTCCAACAGTGGAATGACAAATGGGGCGATTATTATTATTATTTTGTTGGTATTATTATAGAAGCGTAGTGATTGCAAAATATGTCAGTGTTTGTTACGTTTTTTACAATAACTATATTCATATTATAACACTGTATGTATCGGCGACATTGTTAAAAGCACAAATGTAAAATGACAGAGACGCTAATTATTTAGGAACACTTACATATATAATGAGTTTACAGTAATGGACAAGATCTTACAAGTATACAGTCGTACATGGCATGTTGAGATAGCACGTCTTTTCTCAGTGACAAGGTTTCGAACAAAATATGTTTTTGCACATAAGATGTTTGTTAAATGTACTCACTACGCGTTCCTTTACCGTCATTCAACGTAGTCTTTATATTTTTTATCAATAATAGAATTATTATTTTTTTCGTTACACTTTTTACAAAATTCGCTTTAATCAGTCTTTAATCATTTAAAAGGGGTTCTAAAAATCTTTCAAACTATAAAAATCGAAAAAATGCAGGGAAAATGTAACCAATGTTCGCGGTTCACGCATTATTTATCATTTATTACGTACCAGGTGCTTGAAGACTACAGAGTTAGTACTGCCTAAATATTTTCTGATTTATATATCTATAGCACATTAATTCGTCTACTTCTCAAGTTAGTCGTTGTTCTTCCAATCAACAAACATACAAACATGGTAACCACATACAACTAATAACAATAACATTAACAATATACATTATATAGTACAATATGCATACATACTTCTAAGTATGTATTGCAGTAGACTTCATTACATTTAGAACATCTATAGAGTGAAATGTAAAAGTTCACTTGAGCACATGTGTTTAGAGGGGCCTTAATTATTATAAACATACCTAACCGTACTTAAATATAGGGTTGCCAGTTGCATTAACAGGGCTTGGTATAATGCAAAGTGTAGTATTGCGAGATGCACTTCGTTATTGTTATTTGACAGGTGGTCATTGACTGTCAGTTTGATTTTCGTTTTCCTCAATTAATATGCACGTGTCTACCGGTTGTGTTGAAGGAGAGCGAGGTGGTGATATCACCAACTGTGGTGACGCTGATGGCGATGCGTGCGATGGGGGCGGGGCGCTGCTCGCTCTGATCTCCTGTTCCGCTGACAAGCGTTCCATCTGGCCAGCTTCTTTTGATTCCTCCTCGTTATTTCTGAAATAAAAGAAGAAAAATTAATTATTTTGAAAAAACGAAGAATTTTTTAATGAATGAATGAATGAAAACGTCAAATGAATTAAATCATAGTAAATGTAATTGCTTGAACTTCGGGCCTGACATCGATATTGACGCCGGGCGCAGTCAAGTTTCTAGTAACCAGTGGCATTTATT
>DWME01009702.1:0-10733 GCA_018244795.1 Parelbella ahira ahira | reverse complement strand
GGCGCACCGTCAGTGTCCATGTTTCAGCTCCGTATGTCACGACTGATAGGATGCACTGGTTGAAAACTTTAATGTTCAAGTACTGTGTTATGGATGACGAGAAGAATCCACGTAGTTTACCAAATGCTGCCCAGCTGAGCTGCGTCCTCCTCTTGGCCTCCCTCTCAAAATTGTTTCTACCTAACTG
The DNA here is from genome assembly GCA_018244795.1 of Parelbella ahira ahira. Classification (NCBI taxonomy): domain Eukaryota; kingdom Metazoa; phylum Arthropoda; class Insecta; order Lepidoptera; family Hesperiidae; genus Parelbella; species Parelbella ahira. Next base: position 10,546 of record DWME01009702.1, on the reverse strand, counting down.
CAATTTCTGTCCTAAGTATGTGTACTCTGAAACAATTTCAAGAGGATGGCTATTTACGACAAATGGATCTCGGATCGACGTTTTTAGTCGTTATATAAATATACATTAGTTAAACCTCCAAAATTAGATTAAAAAACTTCTATTGTACGTTTTACTCTGCATATTTCGTCAACTTTGCCACACACTTTTAATGCTTCAACCTTCTAAGTTTAAAACTGACATCCCAACCTTTTATTATTGCCCGTCATTCTGACAAATTCAAAATGGCTGCCGCCTATAACGATAACTTCGGTAATAAATCAAAATAAGTACTGAACAATTATAAATTACGAGTTAAATACTTACAAATTTATATAAGATTTTTATTCACAAATGTACATATGTAGGGTGCGTACCTATATAGAAGAATTAAGTTCATAATAAAGTCATAATTTAAATTTAATAATATATTAAAATGTAATACATTAAAATAATAAGTAATAAATAAATTCACGTTACAGTTACGAAACGACTGTAATAAAAATATTGAGTTAGTATTGAACAAAATGCGCTATAAGAAGCTTCACTTCGATTGAATTGTAATGAATCCCTTAAACTTTAATAAAAAATATTCTCATCAGTAATCTTATTCACAAAAAATATCTATAGTTACAATTATCATTAGCGCGTACTATTTTACCAATTAGACATGTGTCATTTTAGATAAATCCGTTTCCCACTATTTACAAGCCAGTTTATTAATTGCATCGCAATTACGCCCCTAATCCAATAATAAATTAGACAATTACAGCTTAACAAGATAAATCCTCGTAGGAGAAAAGAAATCTGCATATTCAAACGACTATCCCCAGTAAAGATTTCATTCATTGAGTAGTCCTTTACTCGAGCCTTCATTTACTCGATCGACGAGCGCTCACAATGAAGACCTTTTTCTCGCGCTTGATAGACTTATTGCAACTTAAGATGGCTGTTACTTCTTTTCCTTTCGGCTTAGAAGTCTTTACTCGTAAAACCGATGTCCTTCATCCCTAAGCTCTTATAGTATTCCCTCTTTCTCACGGATACTGTAGCCTACATCCGTTTAAGGAAACAACATTTTTTTCAATTGTAATTGTTTTATTTCATGCATTCATATTAAAGTACTACTTACAGCAGCTGGCATCGAATTAAAACACGAAATAAAAAACAAATAGCGTTTATTAAAAACCGCGCACGTAACGAGTGGAAGGCTATTTTGAACGTTCGTTAACAAAGCTGTCATCGGCTATGAAAAATGCATGGGGAGCGTAAAAGGTCGCCAGCGAGCTCACCTGTATAACTACTAGGCAATAATATGCAAATGAAATTGGATCAGGTCAGTGTGCCGAATTGCATGGGGAGGTGAGGGTTTATGAGGAGCATAAAACAGCCAATTGTAGACGCAGAACGTAAGAAATACAGCAAAATTACAAATGGACCCCTTAACAATCGCGTGACCGGTGAGGTTTTTAAGGTAATTAATGGAAACCGATACGTTAATTTGTATTAATTATATATTTCATGTCACCATCGCATTTGATGGCTGCCTCCTACAATGTCGTAATGACGCAATCACGCGAACCTTTGTTTTATACATGCCCTCGTATGTGTGTTTCGCATTCTTCAACATCCGAATACTTGCTTTATATTTGTCTTGTTCTGATGAATATTAATAGAACATTTTGTCATAAATTTTAACTATATTATTAAGAAATATTTTAAAATCCAGAAAGTACCATCACTGTACTTACGATTATTTTCGCGACTAGATAGAAATTCTGGGTTCAATTCATTATACGTGGGTGACAGGGATTTCGGTTTCGATTTTGGTCAGCATATTTACCAGTCTTGCCCAAAAGTGGTCGATAGTTCGATTCCGTAACAACGAGCACACAACAGTCATTGAGGCATTCGCACTTAATGTTCGGATGCAATTCGCACGAGACATCGGAGTACTAATGTTAGTTATTTGCTTGTAGCTGTTATCAAATTCGATATAAATTAATAATAACTGACATCGACACATTTTTTCTTGATTAACAATTTGACTTTCCCATTATCAAACTTTATTAAATTACAATAAAGTAAAGTAAAACAATAAGTCTTTAAGTACAACATCAATTTAATTATTTAATGTGGAATAATCCACTTTTAGAGTTATTTATTGGCGTTTTCTAATTTACGATTAAAATTCTTTAAACTTTGGTTTCGTCTGAAAATCAAGTTTCGGTCGGGTTTCCATTATGACACGTGAGTTCTTGTCTGCACGAAAGTCTGTCTGGAAGTTTCATTTTGACTTGCAAAAAGTGTTCTATTGAACCAATTTTGAATAAATGACTTTTGAAATTGAATTTGAATTTGAAACGTTACTATCTTGAAAATGTACACTGATTCTCACGCATAGATATAAAATAAAGAAAACCTAAAAGATATGCCCAGAGATCCAGATTATTATATTTATTTAAATTTTTGAATAAGGGAATAACATTAACATAACATTCGATTTCTAACATTTTTAGTACATTATCGGCATGTACAGATAACATAACGTGACATCATGCCTGTAATCCCCGAAGAGGTAGGCAGAGGAGTGCAATACACCCCCACGTTACACCAGTTAGGTTTAAGTTCCACACCCCGGGCACACATCCAAACTCCGAGTCACTACTAGAAATTTTAAATTAGAAAAATCCAATAGTACCCGACCCGCGATTTGAACCCAGCATCTCCCGATCGGCAGTCACGCTTGCAACCACTCGACTAACGAGGCAGACAGATAACATGTCTTTTTTTAATTCTCGTACATGTAAGTGGAAGGCTCAATAATATCAAAGTTATAAATCGAAATTCGTCCGAGTGTATGAGCACACCATTTCAATAGCGTGAAGTTTAATATCAATATAAAATCTGAGAACGCTTGGCGCGCCTCCAGGCACGCACAAAACAGGGTAGCGCGGGCAAAAGTATGTCTCGCTCTTGGGGTTTCAGACGCTTGCCAGCCCCCGTTCCTTGTTATCGAACATTGTTTATATATACCATGTGATTGATATATGTATGTGCATGATTTTACATTTTAAGTCTCTGAATGCGTGTATAAAGCGAATGACGAATATGGCATAATCGTGTCAGATCTGTAAGAATATCAATATTTGGCACTCGGTGCCCTCTATCTGCCCTATTAGGAAACCGGCATATTAATACAAAAATAATGCTTTTTCATTTTCTCTCCAAACCAAAATATGAAACAAACTAAATATAAACCTAAACAAATATGCTAAAGATACTCGTATATTTATGCTCACAATTGTATACTATAAATAGAAAGATTCCAAGACGATTTTTTAAGTAAACGACAAACGGCTTTTGATAAAACTTTCTCGATACTTTCTTCAGTGCTTCCCTAATAACACAACTTTCGAATGACGTTTCTTCATACAAAGCGCGGGAATACTTTGACCTTTCGAAAACAAAGAAAGAAGATTCCATATTGTTCGCCTAAGCTACTGTGAAAGTCTGTATCGTGAAAACATAGGCACTACGAACAATCTGCGCACATTGCATTTGAGGTCCTACAGGTACTTACATTTATAGGAAACAACTCGTACATTTTATACCATCGCTTTCTTCTGACTAAATAAATAACTGAACAGGCGTTGTAAAGTCCTACAATCATAGACTTGTTCAAAATCATATTAAAAGTTACAATTAATACTACGGATGTTGAAAGTGACTGACCCCCTGTAAAACGATAAATAATAACTTTATAGTATCATGAATCTTTGCAGTGTCAGTAACAATAATTTCACTAACTTTAATGGCGTGTTCAGTACCTATGTCTACAGGCCTGCGTGTTTTAATAATGAGTAATTTAACTGTTTATTGTACTCATATTTCAAGGACATATTTGGAAACTGACATTAACTGGGCACTGCAACCCCAATCGATGTTATACTTGACGTAGCCTCAGGTATAATATTTGCTGCACCGACTCTGTTTTGTCTTCTAAGCATTTGACTTGAAACCTACCTATCCCCTAAGGGGCGAAAGTTTATTTGTACATTTAATTAGATTGTGGTTTTAGCGAAGAACCCTTGTACCGATAAAATTTCACTATAAATTATTATCGTCCGTCCTGTAAATGAAACTTGGTATAGCGGGTGTCACATGCATGGAATAAGCGTGTTTGTCTAAATAAGACGTCATGTTTAAGAATATGTAACATTATGATATTCTTGGACTCTCTTGTATAGTCTTTTTTACCCACATCATCATCATCATCATCATCAGCCTAAAACTGTCCACTTTTTTACCCGCTTTTAAAAATTAGACATTTGTTATTTTCAAAATGTATTTTTTTTGCAATGATAAAGGACGGAGTAAATATTCAGAGCCAGAACTAAAGTATTCTTGGCAGCCATGAAGGGCGGAAGCTCATTTAGTTCCAAGAACATGCAATTTTATTTATATTTGTAGCTATAAATGCGGCTAACAATGAAGTAATTACATACACATATAGTATGAAGTATTGAAAATATCAGACGTATATTTTAGTAGTGTGGTTAAGCGAAATAACAACTAAGGGAACCAGCGCAGTGGCCTCATTCCGATACTCTTTCCTCCATTGTTCAGAAAGGTCTAGAAAGTACCATGTGCTTTATTACTGCAATGAGAACATTTGGTAAATGTCGCGGCCGCAACAAAAGCACGAAAAAACCGGCGAAGACAGACCCTTTTGTTTTCACCGCATTGCACAAGGACAAAAAATTAAATTCGTGAAAAGCCTCGGCGAAAAAGTCGCATGACAGAACTTGTTGATGAATTTGACAGACTTATATAAAGGGTAGACGCGGCTACTAAGACGGATGTATTCGGATGTTGGTACTGAATTATGATTTAACCAAAGACAAGATAAAGCAATGTGAACGCGTAAAACGCGTGTAATCCACAAATCGCCGTTTGGGCAACTATGCAAGTAAGTTATAAATAAATGAGCGAACGAACAAGGAAGCATCTTATGCGTAAAATGTCGTTAATGAACATTTATGAATATGGTTAAAGTCTTTTGACGGCTTTGAACTTTGAAACGAGTGGTAAGGGTAACCAAATAAAATTGGGAACACACACATACATACTTCATAAAATACATTATTATGGAAGGCATAGTTTAAAACTATGTAAGTAGTTTATAGACTTTGAACAAATAAATAAAACACCTCCGGAGAGTAGGTACTGGAAATAAACCAGAAGCAAAGATTCCAAAATGGAGCACAATAAATGAAATTAAAGAAGATGTAATATAACGATAACTTGTATTAATAAACAGGAAACATTGGCTGTGGTAACGACCAGCCTCCGATGAATGACGTCGAATGTCGACGTTGGTTATTTAATATAACATTTTACGTAGTCGTTACGTACCACACAATGCACACCAAGCAAGATACCATCTAGTCAAATTATTGTAGCCTGGAAAACAAAAATGTATTCAGATAAGTTAGATAAAGAACAAAGCAATGAAAAAAAATGTTTTGGTTGGGTAAGGCTATATTATACGATAAAGAGTACTTTTGGTATCAAAACACATGTCTAGTTGTGAGTTGGGAGTAGAAATATTGCTCGCCAGTCGGATAACTGAAGAAGCTAGATGTCAAAGTGTATTTAATGCGCTATATGAAACCACAAATATCTGGTAATACCTGTGCACTGAAAATATCTGTACCAAATACTTATGGTTGTGTAATAGATATATAAACTTTAATTTATGCTAAAATATGGATTTGTATTTGAGATAGGGGAGTTGTCCTCCCTACCCCTTAAACAAGAAGGCGTAAATAAAAAATTATGGGAAAATCCAAAAACTGAAATGTAGGCGAACGGAATCGCGGGCGACAACTTGTGTAAGCAAACGCCTACTATTTATTCAGTCCGCCGCCGTGTACCAGTTTTAAATTAACCAAAACCATATTTTTTATAACAAACACTATTAAATACGTTTCACGAGAACTCGTTAAATAAATTAAGCATAGAGAATATATTGTCTGATAAAATTCGTATAAACTTACTTGCATACGTCTTACTGGCAAAATTTCCTTTACGGGAATTGTCGCAAATCAATCTAGGGCGCGTGCCAAGGAACGTCAACCGGAGACCCCATATATTTTAACTTTGCCGATGTAATCCATCAAAGGAGGTAAGAAAAAAGAATGATATTTTTCCAAACACGAGAAACTTGTAAAGTTCGGTAATCACATTTTAATGTATATTCAAAAATATATGTGCGTGAACGAAGAAAGCGATGAATGTAGAAGAAGCACACAAGTCTATAACGTTGTAATATTTGACAATTTGTGTTCACTACCTACACCTTAACGCACCTGGAGTGATGATATAATAATTTAAAGACAAGTTATAACATCGCATTCACATACACATCGACACAAATAATAAAACATGACATGTAGAAGAAAGCAACAATAATAACACAGATTTGAAGCGTCCGTTGCAGGCGAAGAGCGATAAATAAATAATAATGCGTTTTCCTGAAGTTCTTAATAAAGAAAACCTTATAAAGGAAGCGATCGATTATCAATCGATGGAATGTGACTCGAGTCTAGAAGATAACATGTGGGTATAGATAGCGGGGAAGGTATAGAAACATGGAGGTAAAAGAACTATGTCTTCTCAATATTTATTAAGGAGCGACCTCACCGAAACGTGTTATGTATAATTATTTCCTGAGAATCGTCAGGTTACCCCGCGAAAGCTAACATTTTTAATAAAAGGATCGTCATGTGTCGAACACAAGATGCGTTGTCTTAAATTCTCGACCTTTTCTCATCTCCATCTGACCCTCATTAAACAACTGTAACGAGCATTATCATTTGAAGAAATTGAGAATGAAAAGAATGAATGAGTGAGAATGAAGGGAACGATGAACGTGGAAGCAGCTCGTAAGGTGTGTAAGAATAGAGATATTAATAGAGCTATATTGACATATGTACTATGATCTCCATTTACTCGTTTAGAAAATGGTATGAGGATCTGGGAATAATTTTAATATTAATATAAAGAGTGAAAAGAAAAAAGATTGTCAATAATTGGAACATACATTAAGCTAATGAAAAGCATATCATTCTATGAGTACATTTAATTAAGATTAATTAACTTTGTAACAATACTTTTTGCTACTTATTATATCAAAATACCTCACCATTATCATCTTAAAAGTCTTAATAAGTATATGGAATCCGGATAAAGTAATCTTAGAATACCACTCAATATAAAAATACCCATCTACATATACGTATGCATGTACATACAACGATTTTGCATTTCACAACATTACGTGACTACGTCACCACCAGCGGTGTTTCCAAACGAGAACGTAGATTACTCGAGCGATTCCAATTAAATTGTGGCAGTTCATTTCAAACAATTGTATTATATGTAAATAGAACTCGCCGAAGCGAACCTTACGGCAGTGCCGGCTGAAATCAATCAGCGGGACGTGCCATAGTCTATCGGAGATAGAACACACCCCGCGATTGCTTTGTGCCACAGGAAATTAGTTTCCAAGTTGCGAGCCAATTCTCACGGACCGGTCACTCCGACGCGACGTGCAGCGATGTCGCCTGCAAACAATTGTCTCAGCGACCTTCAATTAATTGGATTTGTCTTCTTACTGTTTTGATCGATACGAACGTGACATGGACGGATACAAAAGTAGTGCACAATAGTGTTTGGTCCAAACAGTTGTTCGGTCACACACATGAACAGATATGTTTTCTAGTAGAAATTGTTCTTATTTCGAAAAAAATTTTGCTTGCATATGTATGTAGGATTATACTTGTATATCGTTTATTGTAATATGACTGTATTGTTTTACATTTATTATTCTAATAGTATATTTATTTTAATTGTTTTCGAGTTCTGAATCGACCTGATACTGACCAGATACAATGTTGTTCTTACTGTAATCTACTACAATTTATTTGGAAAAAAATCGTTAACATTCTATATATCGATACGTAAAATATTATACGTACTACAATATATTTAATTAGGTTCATGTGTTACTATTTTAAATTTATGGTATCTTGGAAGATATTATAGCCTATCTAAGATATTATAGACCTCCTGTAATACTCCATCTTCTCTTTTAAAATGAGATGTGTTTAAGCTATAGTCTGCCACGGTGGCTAAATATTTGATATTGACAGTATTTTACAGAACGTTTAATGCAACATATTCAAAACACAAAAACCTACAGCCTATTCGCTGAAACAATCGATACCATCTATGTAGGTGTACCAATTCATTTCACTGAACCATAAATTCCATCGTTTCGATGCCAAAACGTATTACTTCGCGGCAAAAGCAAATTGCAACATTTTGCAAGTAGGGATCCGCAAATGGCTATTTGACAGGAAATGCAGTGGCTGTCGAATGCAATGCATTTAAATGATGGATGTGTAGCGCAGCAGCAGTTGCGACGCAGTGACAGGGCGCGGGCGGCGCGGCCCCGTACCAGCGAGCACCGCCGCCGCTAATCATCTAACAACTAACTTTGCAGCTTATAAGTAGGTATCCTCAGTAGAACATCAACCGCAGCGATACTGCAGTAATGTTCGAAGTTTCAGCTAGTCCTATTTGGTTTTATATCCAGTAAATGGCATTTTATATTCGTGCTCAACTTTCTAATGTTGATATGCGAGTGCGAGTAAGTGGCCGTGAATTGTAAGGTTTGTGTGTGTTTGTTTTTTAAGGAGCTGGAAAATTCTCATAGTTTAAAAGTGGCCGGGAGTGGTCGATGAAGGCGGTTTAGTCTTGTATGCAGGTAATGTATGAAACGTAGACAACATGCCACCATGCATTTAGCGCGCTAATAGTCATAATTTAACATTTTGTAACGACGATTGTATAAATCGTACTTATCGTATTTTTCGCACATAGAATGTTGAATGTAGAAGTAACATGCCAGGTCGGTAGATCCTAAGAGGACAAGCGCACTTGGCCATTGTGGGAGTTCATGTCCTTTACCCTTTCATTCTAAGAGGAGACCCGTACCAGACAATGGAACAGAAAGAGTCGGAAACAAACAAATGATTGTTTTCGGTAAACTGGATCATCAATGTATAAATAATATATCGCCACTGAACGACATTAGAAGGGCACCGTGTGTGAGGTGGTAAAAATTGCAACAAGGTTAATGATACTCGACACGAAGCAATTTATTTTTCCACCCATTGATTTTAGGAGTGATTAGACCGGTGTATAGGAAACCGTTATTCCTTATTCATAAAACGTTAGCAAGCAAAATATGAATATCATCAAGGTGTCTCAATCCACTGCTCCCCTGAGAGGTTTTAGCCCATGATCCACGGGGCATCGGCAAGCACTGGGCATGCGCAGTTACAGATTCTAAGAACAATACTTCTCGTTTTATACAAATATTGTGTCCTAAAAGCAATATCGGCGTGCGCGATGAATTCAAAAGAAATATGCCAGTTTTGACAAAAATGTACATATTTGTTTATCGGTGCTCCCTGCCTAGACCATAGACGACCGTGTCGTGATATTGTAATAACGGTTTTCTGTCACCAATGTTTAATAATTAACAATTGTAGAGTAACAATAACGCTCACATTTAATGACAAGCAATTTGGTAAAACCATACAATAACTCTAAGCAAACTGGCAAAACGCAGTAATTTGTAAAGACATCTGTTAAAGCGCCAGCGTACCATTAACAATGTCTAACTATTAATTTTAATAGAGAAAGTTTGGAACAACTCGCAGCACGGAAAGAAAAAACGTAAAGGATAGTATCGATCGAGGAACAGCACTTTAAAATTTTCCTTCAATATTTATTCAGGGTCTCTACTACAGTCAATTAATGCTCTCAAGGTTTTTGATAATGCATATGATTAAAATATCGATTATCATCACCATGACGACCTCGTTTCCGGCCAATGCTGGACAAAGGCCGCTCAATAACATGCCGCTAAGCTTCATCTTCAGCATTTCCTAGTAACGCTAACCACTTTGCACACGTTGTCATTCCCCCCAGAGAGCGTCATACGCTAAGTTTGCCAAATCGTATTCTATAGTAGAACTCATTTACATCATTAGTTGCAAATAGCCCCATCAAACACCTGTCAACGGTCGGAAATAGAGATACCAATAACATAGGACGTAAATGAAAAGTCGATACATATGTGACCGCAAATCAACCTACGCGGTGTGATGACGCGGCCCAAAGCGGCTTTTATTGTTTACCATTTTCATCAAATAAACGCAAATTGTTATATTACACTCAAATTATATTATGAAACAATCAACATCATTAGCCATTCACCAATTTCATCGTCATAATCATCATCAACCCTTTTATCGTTCCTCTTCTGGACATGAGTCTCCTCTCAGAAGAATCTATAAGGACATAGTCTGCCACGTTGGTCCAGTGCGGTTTGGCAGATTTTACACGTCTTAGACAGCGTCTTGAAGAACTCTAAGAAATGCATGTTTCT
>DWME01009701.1:0-10734 GCA_018244795.1 Parelbella ahira ahira | reverse complement strand
ATGTAATTATGGAAACATCAATTTCTATCATGAAGTAGGAAGAGACAGATGAGTACCTTACATAGGTACTCATACGTTAAAGCCCGGATTAGTTTTCGGTTTCACTAGAACATCTGAGTTTAATTTTTTTATTTTCTTGGTTATCTGTTTAGTGTTTTGCTGCGATCCTGGCCTATACCTAAAAGCTTATTCACCCTATTCACGCTTTGTGGTCTTAGGTTGTTTTTGTTCGAGAGCATTTCAGTCAAAATAAATAAACATGACTGAAATCACAGAATTTCAGTCATATTTAAGATGGTACATACTTATGTACCTATATTGGTTGAAACACCCATTAATTTACTGTTAAACATTAAACATTTCATTATGAGACTTTATGTAAGTAAATCCTTTACAAAAAAATATAAAACTGCGTTTCAAAAGATATATCGGTAAACCATTTGACATGTTTTGCTAAGCAGCTGTTTGATGTCAGCTAAGACCTCGAGTAAAACGGCCATAGGATGCAGATATCATTAGGCATCAGGTGGAACGCATTCACGTTAGCAGGTTGCGAAAGGTTCGTGTGGCAAGAGCTGGCAAAGGTGTAGTGTTGAAGGTTTATCTAACTAGCGGACATCTGTCTATTTACGATAGACATGTTCCGCTAATAAAAACACCTCTAAGTATATTAGATTATTATATAGTGATTAATAATGTACAGTTGTAACCAGCTACGTTAATTGGTTTTTAATCAAACTGAATTCGTTTTGACGCGAATATTCTGTCCTGAGAAAGTTTCCGAGCCCCTTGTTGTATTCCCCAACTGTTGAACCACAATCGCAAATTGTCACAAACGTCGAACAATGAAAAAATAATTCGGCATTATTATTAATAAATTTGCATATTGAAATTTAATGTTGAGAAACGGTCCAACCCTTTGAAGGCGCACAGGCGGTCTTGGAGACCGGCGCGAATTTTAACAATCATTCTTTCGTGATTCCTCGATTCAACCGAACCCTAAAGCTAACGAACTTATACAAACCGTATGCAAATATAAATCATGTAGTCACGATAGCACAATGCCACATTGAAATACTCTCAGGTGCTCCGATGAACGTCTGTCACAATGGTTGTAATAAAAAATGATTCCCATTATTGTTGCTAGCTCGGGGGTTCGAGAGTAGTCTATTTAATATGCGTGTGAACTTTTCTTGTTACGGTACGTGTAAATATTGTAAGACAGAAGGGTTTTTGCTGACACTAATTTTCCACGTTGCGTTTTTAGCTTAATCTCGTATGATTAGGTGTTACACTTGTTATTGACGAGGAAAATGTGCAGTTGTCATGACTAGTATAAGCATTTATTTTTTGTCTCAATTGAATAAACGCGACTGCAAATTTAATGAATACAGCTACGCAGATTTCTGTATAGATTACCTATGTTATATTAAAAAATCAGAGTAACTATACAATTGATATATAGATTACTTGTATTTATGCTCGGCGTTATTGAATTATCTAAGTAAACGTAGAGCAAGAAGAACGAGTACTAAAACGTTATTATCCCAAATATTACTCTGAATTCCCACAGAATTCCCACAGATCAAACATTAATTGAAGCGTATCCAAAAAATGAGCCCCGGCACATTGAATTAACCCTTTAACGTTCACTTTCTACGCAGGTGCTTAAACATCCCAGAGACTTCCTGCCCCAAATGAAGGGGTTAACAGACAATTGTCGATTACAAAAAAATACTCGAACATCCCTTTGTTAGAAATCTCAGGTGGCGCAGACGATGTAGTTTCTTTATACACACAGGTTGGCGTGAAAGTGAAGGTTTGAGTATTTTGTAGAATATTTTTTTCTTGACGGTTCTTAGGTTGTTTTCGAGATTCGGTTGCGTTTAAACATTGTTATTTGTACAGCTTTTTTATTCAGCGGCGTCGCTTTAAGGGTTGATTGTACCCGTGTTGATTTTAATCATTTTTACTACACGTGGCGACCCATTTGGATCTCATATCTGTTGTTCAAATATGTACATTTAAATTGAAACTGAATCTCATCAAATGTAACGACAAATATATCCTTACTACGCATCAGTTCTCTGTTCGTACACATCCAATCATTATTAATTTCCTTCAGTACAAAAAGCGAAATGTAAGCGCCGGCTCGATTGTACTAACTACGCGACACAAAGACTACCACATTGTTGTTGAATAATAGTTAATTGGAAAGTATTTTTAAAATGGTAATACGTTTAGGTGTGGGTATCTAAACAATTTAATTATGTAAATGGCACACATGATAGCCAGCGCACCTTGGGCAAGGTGGCCGCGAGGCGCGAAAAGTCAGCGCCTTTTTATTGCACGCACGTTACGTAACGGTGGCTCTTACGCAAGTGTTCGCGAACTCGGCAACGGCTGTTTAATGTATGATACTAACGTATCACCATGCCCTTATCACTCTAAAACGGTAGGCAGAGAGGGCTTGGTACCTTTTTAAATACAATATTAGGTACTATAAAAATATAGTCCTCGTAATTAATTTAGTCCAATAGTGACAGCTTGGTGGTTAAGAGTTGAGCTTCCCAGTCTAGTGTTGCGAGAGGTCGTCATAGGTATATTCACGTCAGGTCTTCACGGGGCAAGCAGAGAGTACTAGGCTAAATATTTTCATCCTTCAATCTGCCGCGTTTCTTCTACATTCGTCACTCTTTCGTACACGAAAAGTAAGTACTAAAATTTGTTTTATTATACATATTTACTTTCCATGAGCGTACTCCACACTAGTCCATCCCAAGGTGTGTCTAGGTCCTGAAATTATATAGTAAACAATAGGGATGGCGACCGGTACACGCCATATGTTCCCCAGTTGTTCTAAGTTTATACATAGCTAACTTAATGACATAGATGTTAGATTGTAAGGAAGTGTCGGCTATAAATAAACAGGTAAAAATAAACATCGCGCAACGTTACCTGAATGTCACTTCCAGTAGAAATAATATCGCGTTTCATGGATCAATTGTTTTAAGTATCTATTGTTTACACCGCATACAAGTGCAGGTATTTAATTTTTTTTTTATATAAACAAAATTTGAATTATTCTTGATTAGTTAAAACTTTTGTTTGATTTGGTACCTAATTAAAAAACCGGCGAGCGTGTCTGAAAAGAGTGGTACAAGAGGCTCATAGAATCTACAAGCATAAAGATATTAGGCGTTCAATGCTCTCTACCCACCCCGTGTAGGACCTGGCGTAACGATATAATATTCAGTAATGAACCGTTTGCGTGATTCGATTCATAATATTCCCTTGTTGAAGCCGTGCTTATAATAATACAAGATAAACCGTTTGTCTGGTTGTTCGTCCTAGTAATATTCTTTTCTTAAGGCACATCTAGCAACCTAGTTCCTCGTCCGCTTGTCTGTACCGTAAAGTTTTTGCTTAGAACGCATTTAGCCGCACGGGGCTATTAAATGTCACACTTAGAACCTTGCATGTCCGTTTACATTGCCTCAAACGGTATTAATTGTACCCTCAGTGGACTGCAGGCGCCGTGTAAGTGCGTTTCGACGTGTGCATATAAGACTTTACGATTAATTGTATGCAATATAATTTTCTTTATGACGTAACTATATTTTAAAGCCTTGTATGGTCCCGTAATTATGAGCGATATAATCCTTACAAGATCTATAGTAATACGTGCTATCTTGTGTTGGCGCCTTTAAACTTTTTTACGCAAAAATATTGATAAAATGTGGGTTTTCCTTTTTTTTTTAAAAGAAATGCATGTCAATTATAAATGTTGCCAGTCATCAAATTAACATAAGTACGTACATAATAATAGGACATTCTGTAATTAATAAAAAATTTAATTTTAAATATCTTTTGTAATTATAATTAATTGAATCCATTATAAATGTTGTATTATGTAGTACGCTTGATTAAAAGATTAATTCAGTGATTCATTCGTTCATTGATTCGTTTATTTATTTCAATAATCTCTTTGAATCATTCAATCATTCATCATGATATTTATAGGACCTATCAGTTGAAAATTTTTTTTCAGAGATAAATATGTTTTTTTTTTTCACAAATCCTTTACATACAAGAGCTTCGTATATTAAAATGGACATGACCTTCTACGAAGTCCATAGCAAGTAGTAGAATTATAAAAATAAATTTTATTAGGTTTAATGGTGCGATAAAATGTACTTAACAGAAGATAAATATTGAGAAGTATTTCGTGGGTAAGAAAATTAAGACAGTTGAATGTACATATTCTTTATCAGAACTGACTCAATAAATATTCAAATAAGATACAATGTTATGGAGAAAATGATAATCGACTCATTTATTACCGACGACCTGACGTCTGTTCATTCACTGCTCAATACAGATCTCTTCGTTCAGTGGATAGTTCACTGGTCAGATGGGAGTTTTGGGTTCAATTTCTGCTGTCTGATTATAGTACAGATTATGCCTAATTAGGAAATATTAAAATTCTATTTTTGTTCATTACGTTATTGCAACAAAGTGTAGAGTTTCATCAATTTCGTTTTAATTAGATATTCCATAGTGACAAATATTCATATGAAATAATTTAGGTAACACGCATAATTTAATCAAATATCAATCTTAATACCATTGATATAAGGGTCATTCGAAAGTTGTAGTTATGTGAATTGCTTATCTTTAAGTTATCCCAAATAAGGGTGGTCAAATAAATACCTACAATAAACGTCAACAGTTCAATTATGTTGACGTAAAAAATATAATATATATTTTATGGTATAAATATGAATAAATTCAAATGATAGAATATTAAAACCTGTTTTGTTTTTATTAAGTGCAAAGGTATATGTAGTTGCGATGATACTGGCCACAATATTTTAACTGAATAATTGGCAGAATGGAAGCTATGCGTTACCCGTTCTCAGGGGTAGTTAGGAATACTTGAATTTCTTCAAAGACAAATTTTAAATGCTACATGATCGAATCCGATGGATTCATTGAATCTAGAACTGTTTCTTGCTTATACCGTAGACATAGACTTGTTTCTAGCAGCGAAATGATAGTGAGATTAATGTGAGAAGATTTTCAATAAGATTTTTTTTTAAGCAACTGTTATATTTTACTAATTTTTTTCTATTTATAACCCTGAAATGTGACACCGAAAACACTTGCGTCGATTATGAATTGATAATATGAAATTATTTTAGTATTATTATAATTTACACACCCATATACCTTACGTGTGCTATAAGCGATAATAATCAACATAATTATAATTTGCTCGTTAAAACTGACTTATAATTGTTCCTTCTTCTCACTCATTTACGACATAATGCCCGGTTTATACCAAACGCCAATAGAAATTCAATATTTATTCACCAATAACTTCTAACATTACACTGTATACGTTTAATAACTTTACGGTGCTTCCACACAGCGGTCTAAAATGTCTTAAAAAGCAATTTCACGGTAGCTAATAGTATAACACTTACCGAAAACTGAATATTAACGAAAAAAAAACATATGACGTGGCGACATTTTGTTATAAAATATTACTTAACAAATGTTTGATAACGTTTTAAAATATAACAGCACGATTACGTTCAATGCGACCGTTCAGCGGCCCTGCCACGGGGTGTCAGCACCAATTACGGAACGCTCAATTTATCTAAGAATAAGTTGTTTCTCGCTGTGCGGCCCTTTTTGTGCGTTGATAGTGTATAATTGTGTCTCCAGTATTGTCTGTTGCGTGCTTCGTTCACGGCATTGCGGATACCTACCTTGTTGGGCGAACTAATGAGCCAATGGCATTCGAGCCATCCAGCGGCCCCAACTCGCCCGCAATCATTAGCGTATCCGTAATAATTATGGCTCGAAAATAATCGTATCGATCGTGAAAGGTATCTAAAGCTGCGTATATTTATAGATGTAGAAAAATTCTAATGAAATCAAAAATATTGAAGAGATTTATTTATAGAGTCAATGTTTCATAATAAAACGTATTGTTTCCAGACATGTAATAAATGGAGATTTCGTCATGAACTGAGGAAACACGTTGTCTATTAAAGATTTAAGACCGAGCATGTCGAAGTTTCTAAACTACTAATTTGTTGATACTTAAGTCATTTCTAAATGTTCATTAATAATATGTAATTAATTAATTTATTTATTTTTTTACTTTGAATATAAATAATTATTATACAAAACTTACCCATATTCAGTTCTTCATTATTGTGTTGCATATTTAATCTTAACAAAGACCTCAGTGTAACGTTTAAGGAATATTACCAGAACTTGTCCGCTTGGATTGTGCACATTTCAAAGGCAATAAATATCTCTCTATATTACCGTTTATTAGATTCTGATAACTATTTATGTATATCGCCTAGCAACGGCTGTCGGAGAGTCAATAACAAATTTATCGACATTTGTCCATTGCATGCTACAGGAATAACTTAAGACAATACTTTTAAATGTCAGCGGCTAGAGCCCACTAGTTAGTTACATTTAGATACACAGAAGGCCCTTAAAGCGGACAGATAGATGGACATATTACGGGCAACGTTTTGAATGGAAATTGTGATAGAATTAATGTGCAAGTTGCGCCTCGAGGGTATCGTGGGCAGGTGCATTTACTTTGTTATTGGAGAATTCGGACCAATAAACTTTAAATTTTTATATTGCTATTCTTTCACATGTATCAGATACGTCGTGTCTGTAAAGGCGTCTGTCTGTCTTACAACATAAACCTAAGCTTAATATTGTAATGAAAACATAGAAAGTGCTCGAAAATTTATGTGAGAAAAATATATTTATTATACAAGGAAGTAACAACAATCTACTGAATGTTAGCTTTAAGTTTGTTATCTACTATTAGCTTTTTGGACTTCATAATTCATTGCAAACGGCTATTATTATTCATAATGGTCACTTCTGATATTAATTTATTACGTTGATAACCGGTTCCGTTTTTCTATTAAACATTCCAAATTATATTGAATAATAGTAATCTATCGAGTGTCGAAATCCCAAACACTATTGAACGGTACTAATATTTAATTTAACGACAGAATTACACAGAAAGGAATGTTACTTTGTATTAAGAAATCAAAAGATGCCTCCCTTCTAAAATATCGGCGACAGCAAACATAAAATTCCAACTTCAATACCGTTCATTCCGTTAATGTTAACACAAACGACTCAGTTACACAAATCAAAGAATTCCATTACCAAATTGGAAAGTATAGTACTATTTGAGACGCTTACGACAGAAACCTTTGCCATGACAAGTGCTCGTAAAAAACTAATCCGTTTTACCGACCGTTTATATCGTTTACCAATCAGTAAATTCGTTATTAACGTTTATCTCCTACAGAAATACGTGATATTCAAAGATTTAATAATAATAATAACATCACTCTAAATGCAGACTCATACTGGCGTTCCCACAGTCGTGTTACTGTGGACACACAAATACTAAGGTGTTCATATATGAGTAGCATTACTTATGACACGAAGTTTTTTAAAATCAGCGTCAACAGAGTCCTTCATGGCTGACAACGATTTAGTAATGCCTCTGGTGTTACAAAAGTCCATAGGTGACGGTGACCACTTACTATCAGGTGACTTGTCTGCTTGTTCGTCAGATTATGCAATAACAAAATACATAGGTTCTGAAACACTTAACACCTTCATCAATTAAATTTCTGTACAGTTTGTTGACGAATTTGGACCCCACTCTGTCACTTGGAAAATTGGTTCAAAGGAAAGCTAATTACGTGAGTTTTACTGCTATCTAAAGTGTCATTTAGTTTTTCAAACCTGAAATTCTCAGTAGTAGCGCGGATTCTGCATTTCTACACGATGTATGACAATAGACTCACTCTCTATTCCATGGTGAAACTGCAGAATCACTGGTGGATCGGCGGAGTGTACTACACTCATTCGGGGAAATACAGGCGTCACACTATGTTATGTTTTACTGCGATCCAAATTTATATTCCAGCACAATCAGAAATTTTCGTATTGCCGAAAACAGCAAGCATGCAAATCATATCAGAAATGCAATGCTATAATTCGATTTCTTATGTAGATTAAGCTCCGCCTTCAAATTTGGCGTTGTTTATTGCTCAGTGCAGTCGTTGCAGACTTTTGGAATTAAAACGAGTTGCATAATTCTTTAGAGCAGTTCTTCGACTCAAAAAAGAATCTACCTAAAGCTGTTTATTTGAAAGCCAGTTTGAATTTAACAAGCGATTGAAGTGCTTGGCTATTGAAAAAATATATTGTCATGTGGCATATTTACGATGAGTTACGGTTTATATATTATAATTGATTTTACGTCTTCACTTCTTCACTTTGAAAATAAAATCATACTTCCTTCACACTTTCTTCGGCCAATTAATCGTTTTCATTTTGACTCATTGCAATATCGTTGACAGGAGTAGCTCTGAAGACATCGACTGATTAAGGTTCAAGAGGAAATCCAACAGCAGTACTTCTGTGACCAACTTCGAACAAAACAGATACTGACTATTATACAGCACACTATCATTAGTATCGGGATTAATGTTACTAACAGTTCCAATCCTGCAGCCCTACTGTCAAGTGACACCGACTGACAGACACTAAACTCACTGACATTAAAATGACTAGCTAACACTAAGCTAACTGACACTTACCTTTCTATTCCTACAGCCATGTTCGAGGTTGGGCGCATCGTTGAAAGCTGTGGTCACTTAGACCTCTGTGCCGTTGCTACACATAAAATCTTAAGCATTCCCATAATATATACACATTTCTAACTCACATTTCATCCATTGGACATTTTAAATATGACTAATGTATTGTAAAACTTATGCTTTAACCTCGACCACTATATTGATTACCGTTTACTGGCCATGTTTACGTCTTGTACTGGTATGTTTTACGACTGCCGTTTCCACGATCTTTGCTTAATGCGTGGCAGTAAAAGGGGAAATCGGACAAGTTGGAATTCTCAATCGGCATGTCAGGTCACCGCGGGTCGATCGTTCGCTTGCGATGGATGTAACTGGTGAGTGTTTGGTTGGATTTATGGTTGTGTTTTGTATGCAGCTGTTTGTGTTTTAGAATGTTCTAGGTGTTGCAACTCACTTCTATATGCTAATCGTTTAAATAGACGTCGTATGAAAGTATTTTTTGTTTCGTAAAGTTGTTTATATTATGGTCTTTTAGTCCATTTGATGTGCACTGCTCAGTTGAGTCGTTTATATTCAGTCAAATTAATGGTATGCTCCGTAGGTCTAGTGGTTGTAAGCGCGAATACTGAGCGAGAGGTCCTGGGTTAAATTTTATTATAAGTATTGACGAGTGTTTTCTAAATTTCTAGTAGTGGCTCGGAGTTTGGATCTGCGGCTCGCATATACCAATAAGCTGAGCATCTATTCTATGGTAGGACGTAAACGTAACTGGTAAACTTCTCTGCCTAATCATCGAGTAAAGATACGAGGAAAGAATTATTTAATAAACTTACGAGATTATATACTTTTAAAATGATCAACAAAATGGAAAAATACATTTATGATTTATAAAAAAAACCGTGGAGAAGCATAATATTATACATATACATATGTAGTTATATATTTCAATGTGTGCGTACTTACATATGTATGTATGCACAATACGCCCCATAATGAACAAAATAATGTAAACATATCTATATTATAAAAATACACTTATTTTATATTAACAGTTTAATCCCTCAGGACCACAGATAAGGTTGTTATTCCGGTGCGGATACGCGCCGTCGATAGAGTGTCCGGTCCAGACGATTGCTGATATCCAGCCTTGAGCAGAGCTAGGGTTTGGGACATGGGTGCGGGAACAATGGACACATCTATTGTTAGCACAGGTGCTAGATAAGCTTAGGGTTCGCTTCCGTTCAGAAACTTTGTATATTTTAAAGGTCCATATGAAAAGGCGTTACTTAAAAAGGTATTCGGTTTACATGGGGAACTTTTAGCCAACACATAGGACGTTTAATATATGATATATACAATTAACTATTCTATAAAAAGTTATAAAACTTGTATGGTAAACGTAACATCGCGCCTGTAATCCCCAAACGAGTAGGCAGAGGAGTGTTCCAACCGCGATTCACCAGTTACGTTTACGTCTCACAATGGAATAGGTGGTGAGCATATTATAAAATGTTCTATGTGCAACAGCACTATCTGTGGGCAGTCCTGCAAGTGAAAACGAAATTGGTTCTCAGTACTGCGTAGACAGTATCTCAAGGTTTATGTCCGCGACGGTTGAGGATGACTAGGTGCACCAAATAATACGAAAATTTCAGTATAAAAGCGAAAATATTAGACAAAAATATTTTTTGGCATATAGTGTGGTTTTAGTATGTAGAGTACCTAATTGAAAATCCTTTGACAGAAGCCATTTTTGTATTATTATTAACAAATAAAATATTGAAGTAAATTGTCATTCGAAGTCTGTTTATATTGTGTTGCTCCTAAGCATATTTTTGAAAATTCTTTAATAATGACTGCCTCGTTGGTCGAGTGGTTGCAAGCAGGACTGCCGAACTGGAGGTCTTGGATTCATATCCCGATTCGGGTGTTATTGGATTTTCTAAATTAGATTTTGTAATAGTGATTCAGAGTCTGAATTCGTGCCCGGTGTATGGCAATATCCTCACCACCTACTCAATGGGACTTAAATGTAACTGGTGAACCGGCATTCCTT
>DWME01009700.1:0-10735 GCA_018244795.1 Parelbella ahira ahira | reverse complement strand
ACAAGTTGTTCAACACTTGAACAAGTTTGATATAAATCTGTTATTTTATTTACTGACAGGAGTACGGTTTCTGAAAAAGATTCTAAAAATTACGCTCTTCCGGCTAATGTTTTATAGCTTATTTTCTAGGGAAGGCTAGTGTACGACATTATGTTTATTGATGATAAATCTTTTGATCTTTAACCGGCACATTGCATGTTACCCTTGACCTGAAAACAAAGTTGGGTTAGATAATATTTATTTTTTTACTTATTCTACATATGTATTTTATCTAAAAAAAGGAGCAAAACCGCACAGTATTTTTAACCATTAAGTATTGTAAACGAACTTTATTTTGAACGTTTGCCTTTGCTCAATAATAAACTGAACCTAGCCGAACAAACTTAAGTGTATTTTCACATCCATCTTTAGTCGTAACACATTACACATACCTATATACATGCATTGCTTCTCTCGTTTCGTTCGACGTACGTAAAATGTTCAACAGTTCATATTTTTGTAATTTTCATTTAAATTAATTAAATCTCATTGGTCTAGATTTGCAAACGCGGCTTCTGGGTAAGAGGTCCGGGGTTCGATTGTACGATCTGGCAAAATATTGGAGTTAACTAGCTCGAAATATCTTACAATTCCTATTAAATTCTGGTATTATACTCTTGATATCGCTTCAGGGAAATAAAAGCGTGATGTTATGTCATGTATTTTAAAATTGAGAACGTTTTTTCATCGTGGTGTATCGTAATTAATGGATAATCATTCACCTGGGAGAGCGAGACTCGTCATAAAATGTATATTTGGAAAAAATTTCAGGACGATCGAGTTTTTAGTATATTCGAAGCTCAATAATAATTACACTTTTAATCATTTTTTAACGAAAATCAACGAGTTTTCTCCATTTGTTTGAATATTTTTCTTAAATGACTTAACGACTTAAATGACTTTCGTTATTTAATTCTTTAAGTTAAAGGAAAGCTCGGGCTTAGACCATTTTCATGATGTGATGTCAAATAATATTTTGCTAAATTAATTGAGAATACACTACAATATTACAAATCACATTATTCAATACCTTTGTTTACATCCATTACTCTTATTAACTTATATCTAACATTACTTAAATTAGTTTAAATTGTTATTTAAATCTACACAAAGAAAAGAACTTCAACATTTCATCTGATATTATGATAAAATAGTAGCTGAAATTCTTAAAACCTCCTAATACTGGGGTCTGGTTTCTATATATATTTTAACTACATTAGATTAGTATCGTTACGTGACAAGTTAGTAAGACGAAAGAACGTACTTTAATATAAAAAAAGGCCCGAAGCGCAATAACGGAGTCAACGAGCCGTGACTTTGTGTAATGACCTTCGCTTCTGCCCTCACCCCCTCCCTGTTGACATGGGTTTCCTCGCTAAGTGCCTGTTTGTAGCTAATTGCTTTATGTTTAGAGATTTTACGCATTGTCAGAGTTGTAAAAGTTATTTATTTACGCTTTGTACTGATTATTATATATGTCAATAATTTGTTTATAACTTTCTTGTTTAGTGGTTATGCATTCGTGCAATGGATTTTTTTAACATGCGTCTGTTTGGAGTTGGAAAATTTTATATGTTGTCTAACAGCTTTTTGATTAACAAAGCACAGTTTCAGTCTAATTTGGGATTAGATCACCGGGAACAAAACAAAAAGCTTTTACGACGTAATACTTATTTGTTTAAGTTACATTAATATAATCTACTGTTACGACATATTATCGAAGAATATATTCTTTGATACATGTAAAGAAAGATTCACGCGTGTAATTGCAAATCACATTCCTCACTTTCAGTTATATATGTCAACGAGAATGCTAAAGATAGCGTTAAATTTTTTTTATCATATTTTTGTTGGGCAAATGTTTCGCCATAAATAAAAGGGAATAAATTAACAAGTGCAATTATGGCTTAGATTACTGCTAGGTATTTTATTTTTATTATCATTGTGACCATGACGTCACTGGTTGACGAGTGCTCAAATTGCATCTATCAGTGCTTGCATTTCTTACTTGGAACCATTTAAAACACTAATATCATCTATGATACCCCATATGGCTTTACCGCGCCACTTGTGTTTTAGCCAGGATGTTATTAGATTGCTACGCGTTTGCAGTATACTACGCCGTAGCTCTCTCGTGTCTACGGCGCTGCTTAATAATTTGCCGTAGCGTGATTTATCCTCGGTATTTAGTCCCGATTTGCTATATTCATTAAGAAGATGACAGCTGAATACAGGCGAAATTAAGATAATATCGTCGTCACCAGCTGTTTCAAACCTGTGATATAAATATATTTTATTTCAAACTTGACATGTACATATTTCTAGTTTAGAGTTGAAGTTAACATTGGTATATTGACATTTAGGTGCTTATCTCATCATACTTGTCATAAGTTTTTAAATAGCTTCGAATACTTCATCAGATCGAGTAAAGCTCTGCGTATAAATCTCTGTAACCTTCATGCTATACCTGTTGATCAGTTTCAGTAGAAGGGAAGCTCCCCTATTCGACTGACAGCTGACCTCCGTTACGTAGATATTGACTTTGTTATACGAACGATCGTCAGACGTACAAACATTCGGAATCCATTACCAGCTGATCGTCGGTAGCCAAGTGCGATTGCTACACTGCAAATTAGCATTCACTATTGGTTCACAACTTCGAGATTAGATTATTCTTTGCTGTTTTTTGTTAGATTCTGTCACATAGCAAATATGAGCGTTATCTGAACAAACCATTGCAGCGGCGGTCAACGAATGTAATTGCCGCAGAGATAGCGTTAATGGCCGGACTCGTATGCGTTGCGATGCGATAGACGGCTTTTAAGCAGCGGACATTCAGAGAGAGCTCAAAATTATCGCCAATATTATGATTATAACTAAGTAATTTTAACTGTAAGTTTACATGCACTTATGTTTTGTTTTAGTGTTTAATTCTCTACTTGCTGTTACTATTGTGGTTATTGTGTTGCCCATAGTGTATTGATTTGGAGTAAAAGTTGTAGTAATATGTACGAAAAACGTATTATTATGGTGATAGCGGTATCAAAAACGAAATCATCGTTAGTACAGTTAGAGTATAATTAAGAACCTTAACGTTAGACTAATTCAGGACCAAAATGCCGTGGTCTCTTACTAAAGTGACATCGATTTATTAAAAATATTCATTGGTACGCATATGTCGATGTAATCTACATGTGCTTTGATATAGAGACTTTATTATAATTTGATTGATTGATTTGATTTGATTTCACATCGCGGAAAACAGTCTAATTAAATGCCTAGTAAAAAACATTTTCAGATATTTTGTAACGTAATCTTAGTGAAAAACGGTGAAGCTAAATGTATCGTATTTGTAAAGAAATTCCTGTGACGTAGCGAAGGTTGTGTGCGATTAACAAGGTCCCTTTCACCTGTGTTTATGCGCAATGTGGGTGATCCCTTAGTTTCGGGAGGAAATGAGATTTTTTGTCGAGTAGACATCTTAATAGGAAATCTTATACGCCGTACATTGCATGTGACGTTTTTGTTTCGTTACTAGAGAGGTAATGATTTTACACGTGAGTGGAGTGTGTAATTATATATTTCTATAAGTATTTTGGCAACGCCATTATTTGAAATGATATAAAAAATAGATCACGTATTTCAAATATTCCACGTATACGCATTGTCCATATGTACTCGTATATATGTATGTACATACAATGCGTTATTCATATGGAATAATCTTAAGAGGAGAGGATCAGAGCTTTAACGTCTGAGTTCAACATAATAAGGTTGGTGTACTCGTAAGCACTTGATACTCCGAGACAAGATTCTCATCGTAAAAACCCCATTATCGCACCCACATCCTTATATCGACATAAAATTTTATTAATACTGCTGCATAAATATTGAATAGGCAATAAATCGTCACATTCAGGTGGGCCCGCCCTGCTCGGGGACGCAGAGCCGTCCCTCGCGGAAATTATATGCTATAAACGTGGCCTACGAGGCCTACCGCGGTTGGCAGCAGGGCTACGACATATAATACATATTACCTACCTTCGTTCTGTATTGTTTATTGTTGTAAGTTTTCTGTTTTATTGAATCTGATACCTTACTAAAATAAAATATGAGAATTGTGGATTTAAAAATGGTTTTTTTAGGACATTGTTTTTTATGGCGGTCTTCGTTGAGGTTAAGTAATTCTAAAGGGAATTATATTAACATATTACAATTATATACTATGAAAACACCCATAAAATTTAAAGTCTACAATGAAAGTTAGTTAAAGATAATCAATTAGACCCTATACAATTTTTGGTCGGCCTTGAGCTATGTCTATTCTGTTAAAGCCACTTGGCCCACGATAAAAGTTCCAAGCGTTGTGTGAAAACAATTTTCGTTTATCAATAGTTAAAAACTTAACGTAAACGTAACTGGTGAAAGGTGGGAGTGTACTACACTCTGCCTACCCCTTTGGGGGTTATAAGCGTGATATTACGTTTTTTTTAAAACTTAAAGTATAATGCGATAGGGGTATATAATAATAGATTACAACAAAACAGATGCCAATATATATGTATGTATGTCTAACAGTTAGGACTGCGACGTTATAACTGAACAGATACTAATATGTCTCGTACATGTATCGTTTTGCGTTGTAGTTTGAAGAATATTCGTACGGTTTTACATGTCGAGTTCGATATATGAAAAATCTTAGTCATAAATATCATCAGTGTAAAATATATGAAACCAGTTTACGTTTCAAATCGAGCGAATGTCACTAACGTCATAATACACATTTTATAAAATATCTATAATCTGTAGCGTAAGTGCAAGCGCACGGCGCCTCCTACTAGAGAGTTCGCGTATGAATATTCATTCATTATAAACATGATTAGCAGCCAACAATGCTTTCCGCATTGACTACTTTCAGTTCTATGTAGTAGAATGCAGCAAGTGGCTTCTCGCAATGATAAAGCAGAAGACTTTGTCATCGTCGATTCCGTTTGTGTTTTTCCATGTAGTACACGTAGCCATTGTTCTGCAGTTATTTTACTCTAAAAACATATAGTAATATTACACCCGTATTTGCGCAAAAGGACAGGCAGAGGACTGTAGTGTACTCCCACGATTGACGAATTATGTGAATAGTGCAATTGTACGTTCCGTAACGGAATAGGAGGTGAATCTATTGCCATATTAACCCTTCTTATTCTGAGAGGAGACCTGTGTCCAATAAGATAATGATAAAAGAGTTGGTGACGTATGTCATTATAGTAAAACCAAGTGACTACATACGTTTATTTTCTACATAATGTTCGTCAGTTGTCGGGCTAATGGATTATATGAGATAAGTATTGCATACCTATTGGTATGATCTATGGAGTAGTGAGACCATAAAATAGCTTCTACGCAGGAACCTCCTTTAGTATAAAGCGTAGTATAAAGTGAGAATTTTTGATGATGTAAATGAAGAACACTTTCTGTTTTCAAATATTTTATTTAGAATTCTTTGAGGGTATTTTGTGAATGTGCTTTTTCGTAACGGACTACAAAAGGAGAATATGAAATGCATTTAATACGTAAAAGGGGAGGGTTTCGTCGTCATTAATGTGCTCTGAATATAGTCTTAGAAAATTCTCGAGAGTTTGTTAAGCGAGTTCTGTTTAATGTAAAAGTCTGAATATAAATGGTCAGATTAATGAGCAACAGATGACGTCATAACGTATTCATGTGCACAAATAGTATATTGATATTAATTAATTTTATCATACGTTTAATACCTTTTCTTTTTATTGTTACCACCTATTTCCAATTTTCGATTATCATCAAGGCTTAAAATAATAATTTTAAGCCTCGGTGATGGTGATGGTGATGGTGTAGAAAATGCTACTAGGACTAAAAAGTCCGCCCGGCCCGTTGTACCGCCTACCCAGATTTAGGTATTTAGGTGTTGCAATAAAGAATGAATAAATAAATAAAATAATAATGACGTGGAGATATATTTATATGATGAATAATTTTTTTATTTTGCAACGTGGATTTTTACTTTTAATTATTACATACATAATTATATACATTTCCAAGTATTGTATCTTTAGAAACATTTCTATCATTCTCAAAAGCGGCAGTTAATTTGTTCAAACAAAATTCTCATTACTTATGTACTTAAAGATTTCAACTGAATTTCTTATATAGATTTTTAATCTTACTAAGTTAGAAACGCCGTCCTCGGAACATATCGTTCGTACAGGTACACGACAGAACCGTCGGCTCGGGCCGTGGTAGTACGCAGCGGAAATGCGAATTTATGGCACTTTTCATGTCAAACACAGCGTTATCTCCGCATTATGGAGATAAAGCGATACACCGGGGCTTATTCGATCCCGCGCACGGTCGAGAGCCGGTATTCCCGTCACGTGCTTCGTGGGCCCGCATGAATATTCAGCGCATACGTCACTGATCACCGTACCAGCGCCTGCTAATATCGATACTGGAGGGTACCACCCGGGATCAGTCTGTTACATGCATTGCCACCTTTTACACTACATTAACAACATCACGCCTGAATCTCTTTGAAGGGGTAAACAGACTGCAATACTCTCCGACAGTTCACTAGCTGTATTGTACGTCCCACTATAGAATAGATGGGGAGTTAATTGGTAATATTTTTTAATACATCTCGGGATATCTCAATACGGACATCTGATTTCTAAGTAGGCTTAAAAAGAGTCCGTGTTATGTTAATCAGACGGGTGACATAGTACATATGTATGTAGGTACATATTTATTATATAAAGTGTACATTCAATATATTTATTTCGGGGTATAATGGTTTGGTGTAGTGACTCAAGGTGAGTCAAGCGGAAGCTCTTTGAGCCCGCGCACTACATATTTGCCGTAAACTGTTCCATACTTGAGTTTCCTGTACCTTCGATTGCCTGATGACTGTATATTGAGCAGTATTATCACAGTTGTCATATAATTGAATTGGCTGTACAACTGTCGTGACGACACTGTCGACTGTGTGACGACGTAAGCGAGCGCGTTTGTTAACATCTAACAAGTGTAGGTATTTTTGTAATAGGTGGCGAATTACGTAATTTAGGTACCTACCTATGTATTATGTATTTTACATTATCTATCACAAAACTGTCACTATACTGCATCGAAAAATATATATTCAATTTTTTTTTATTACACCTGTACATACCTACCATCTTAAATCTGAAAAAGAATTTCGTTTTCTAATTGTTTACTAATTATAAATATAAATGTTTTTATGTCTTTGTAATCGGATACATAATTGCGCGTTATAACGGACCTTAGAAATTATATATAGCAATTTATGGTAGGCGTACATCCTGTATATCATGCGGTTTCCCCTGTCGTCCCGCTCCGGGATCCTTACGTGAATATTCAGCACACACGTTGTCAATCACGCCAAGTTAACGACAATTTCATAACAGGCTTATAATATACCATCTAAAGGTTTACGTGTTTAAATTACTTTGTGCCCAATATCGTGAAATTATTCTTCAGAACAATATCCACATTCGCAGATCGACTTCAAATTAACTGAGACTTATATGAGAGGAACGTAATAAAGAAGATATATACATATTTACAAAGTTACTGTTCACTACTCGAATGTGGTATTTAAAATGTAGTATTGTTCAAGAAGTGCTGCGTCAAACGAGCGTTGACCCCAGAGACGGCTGGAGACGCCGGCCATACGTACAGACAAACCACGCCGCTATTTGCAGCCGGTGACACGAGACAATATATTTGTTTCCAATACGATGTCTCCGGTCATGAGTCCGTAATACTTTTCGACTTTTCGAACCAAGTATAATTGTGTAATATGTACGAAATGATACGTTGTTGATATTACGAACTGAAATTATTTATTATAAAGAAATGGGTTAATTCCCTACATAGCAAAAAATCACGCCGTATTTCGCTGAACAGGTAGGCAGAGGCGCTTAGCACACTTCCACTAGTTGCGTTATACGTTTCGCCGACAAATAGGGGGCCAACCTTGTCATACGTAGGACAAATTTAGACTTCGCGCTATTGTTGGGAATTTCAAATTTGAAAAACCTAATATTCCCTCGCCTGGGAATCCAACGAATCTCCTCATTAGCAGTCGCGCTTGCAACCACTCCACTAATAAGGCAGTCAATTAACTCTAAGGAATTAATTAGCTAATGCTATACTAAATATTGTCTGTGGAAATATCAGCGCACTAATAGGTAGACAGTCGCATGCCTGCCACAAATCCCTTCAAAGCGGCGAATACAGCCGGGCCGCAGCCCGAGCGCCGCCGGATGAATATTCAGAGCACGTCACTGATCACTGCCGCTAACATGCAGCATAATAAGCACTCGATTAGCGACCTGTAGCCTATAAGTATTTAATTTACCACTTTAAAGCTTCATTACCATAATCTGTTAGAGTTGCACGTTTTGTTATAAATTTCATTCGTAAAAATTCTGATAAAACAACCGTTATCTATCTTAATGCCAAAGCAATATCGTAGTGATGACCATACCTTTAATTGGTACCCTAATTATTCAACACACGTCTTGATTTTTTAGACATCGTGGGACGTGTTGCAAGTGTAACAGTGAATTATGCCAATAAACGTGTTTTATCTATGATTCACCTTTAATACTGTTGTTAGCACTCCACTCCAATGCAGCCCATGGAAATGGCTTGTATTCTTAAAATAATTTACATTATATTTTATCCACAATTATGTCGTAAAAACGTGCACCAGTCCTTCAGACCTGCGTTTGTGATGTATATGCCCGTGGAGAAGTTTGTAAAAACAGAGCTAATTACACGTCCCTTGCTTCCTCACTCCTGGATACCTCACGGAAAGTTCATGAATATTCAGGGGGCGCCTTGCTGTCAGCGCCGCCTTCATATTTGTAACGTCATTTAATTTACAAGTTGCGGTCCCGAGGTAGCGACAATCGTGGCAATTCAGTGCAAAGGAAGTTGTGCTTGTGAGGAACATATAATAAAACAATTGTAACTTTAACGAGCTCGGTACAGCCAAAGAATTGGAGAACATATTTTGATGACATAGATATAGGATACTGGACTGCAAGATGAACTGCAAATGAAGAAAAACTGAGGGATAAAAACATTGTTTCCTCTTGAGCATGAGTTGCTCATTATCTCGCATGCACCTTTTGGCGTAGCATACTGTAAATGATCTTATAGCAAAGCGGTATTAGTACGCAATATTAGATGATAAAAAATTACGACGAAAAGTCTTGAACGTAAAACTAATCGGAGTGTTCAAAGGACTAGTTTGGGATTACCTTCGTCCTTGGAATAAACTTCGAGGATCTTTTGAAAGTTGTTGAAATAGAGCTTACCGGTTTTGCGGATTTGTGCCTTTACGAGTACGTCGCTGACTTGGGATTTGATTCATTGAAACGACACCCCGAGAGGTTTGAGGAAGTGAAATGTACCACGTCTTGCAAGAGATTTTTGGAGAGTGTCTGTTGATCCACCGTCCACTTGTATACAATAAATATCTATCTCAGCCCTGAAGAGTAGGAGCGCATCTGTGACCGACTTTAAATAGGATATTTAATTATAAATAAATGTATATAATAAACATATTATTCTTACCGGGCTATTATACACTTAATAATAATCTTGTTAACAACATGTGCTAACTGCATTGATACTTTTAGTCTTATTCCTCAATCCTATTCGAAGTTGGTAAGGATGTCTATGGACGGCAAAGCTCACTTGTCTGCTGATTGCTGGTTTGCCGCTCTCTTAAAAAAAAGAACAACGGAAGTATTGTTTTTCTGCTATTATATCTTCAACTCCCAAACGACGTTTCGTCATGCGGAAGGAAGCGGTGCCCCATTTGATTAATGACTTTCGTAGTACAAACAAATTAGTGATTACATCTTGTTTATCGGTCTTGGTTATCAACAAACCTTATTGATAATTAATTTAGTTATTCACGATTCTGTAATTTTAAAAGCAAGGTGTACCGTATATATATATGTGCCAGGGTATGGATATTCTCTACGGGTTCAGCGGTAATAAAAAATATATCCTATAATGCACTGACCCAAATTAAGGGTACATTTGTATCAATTAACTGGTGTACAGTGCGATATAATTATGTAATTATTTATTATTGTGACCTGATCTGATTGATAGTGTTCTTATATTATTTTTAAATTAAATGATATTATTATTGTATCATCATGCCAGGTCTCTCATAGGATAGGCAGAGAGCATAACATAGCTTTTATGTAACTAACAACGTAAATTCACGCCTATAAACCCGAAGGGGTGGGCAGGGGACTGTAGTACTCCCCCACGGTTCATCAGTTACATTTACGTTCCATGGAATATTTAGTGAGCCTATTGCCATACACCGGGCACAGATCTAGACTCTCGAGTCTTTACTAGAAATTGTTAATTAGAGAAATCCAATAGCATCCGACACGGGATTTGAACCACGGACCTCCCGATCGGCAGTCGCGCTTGCAACCACTCGAACAACGAGGCATTCAACGTGTAACTGATAATGATGCTACATTATATGGTAGTAAGGCGTATTACGTGAGCTATTAGCAGGCATCAATACTGCGTGGCAAGCCGCAACAAGTACCCGGCGCCCGATCTGGTCGTACATTATGAATGGAGAGTTACGCGCCGCGCGGCT
>DWME01009699.1:0-10738 GCA_018244795.1 Parelbella ahira ahira | reverse complement strand
ATTATTATTATAGAAATTGTTTTTGATAACCAAGAAATAACGTCCATGTTTTTCAATTGCTGTATGAATTCTATTGTTTTATTTAAAATTTTCTTGTTCTGTATTTTTTTTAATTCCATCAAATTATGACATCGACACGAAGAAGGTTTTAGTATCAAATCAGCCAGTGCTATGTAACAAGATAAACAGTGTTTTGGATTGTACCGCTAGATAGTACCTATAACATAGCCTAATATAGTTTAGCGTGTGAACCTATTTAAACCTGTGTTTTACATAACAAATGAATAGTATCAACATCGATCTCGGCCTTTCAATTAGTCTCTAGTATCTCATCCTTGTAATATTATAATATCATCATTTTCATTATGTCATAATTGTCTTCAATATTAAACAACAAAAATTCTCATTACTTCAATCTTGTAATCCACAGTTACAATAATAAGCAACGTGAGCCCTAAGCCAGCTAACTCGACGCCCATAAAGACTTCCGCGATCACCCACCACGTACAGTCGCACGCAACGTTCACATCTCGTTACATGGGACTGCTAGGGTTGTACACACATTAATATTAATAGATCCTCACGCCAGATCGTTTACGGGGTAAACAGAGAACACCAGGCACCAAATATATCTATCCTTACGAGTCTAACGTGTTTCTTCAACAATCTCTTCATGTACGCGCGCCGCTTTGGGCGACAGAAATTTTCCACTTGCCATATAAACCAAATAATGTTAATGTCATTCTGAATAATACTATTAATTAGGATATTTAGATATTTGTCACAGTTACATAAGAATATACCTACACTACTATAAATTTAAGCGGTCAGTACATTTAATAGCGGAAATCTACTGACTTTCAAAAATCGCATATTAAAACGATATTTTAGCTGAATAGTTCATTTTTAAAACATCCAATATATAAACGTTGTGACACAGTACATAATAAAAAGCATTAAATTAAATCATTATTTTACACGTAAAATGTACTTAATATACGTACTTACATATTTTGTTATTCTGTCCGCTGCCATTCTTTCTATATACCCGAATGTTAAAGAAGCACGTCAGCCTATTACGATAAATACTTGTCAGTACAGAGCAAGTCTCTTCTTACCCAACAAGGGACCTGCCCTGAGGAATAAAACGTACCGTACAAATGGCGTACCGTACAAATAAAGCCACTTTTATTTTCCAATGCACTGAAACAGCCCTGAGTTTTCGAAGGCAGAGTGTTGTCTTGAGGAGAGTCGTGCGCTGGTCAGCCATTGTGCTCAATTCGGCGCAAGTTAATTGTTTTTAATTTGGCATATTGTAACTCTTAATTACATCCACGGCTGCGGCGTCGTGCGCTTTTGTTTGGCTGTACACTCTTGATGAACACTGGCAGCGGTTTAATGGGAGGGAGACCGTGGGATATACGGATGAGTAGCGGTAATTTATGTTTGTGAATATGGTGATGATGATGATAATGATGATGGTGGCGATTATGATGTTGATGATGATAATTATATAACTAGTTCAGTTACTGATACACAAGGAGACCTTCGAAGATTCACGTACGGAGTTGTAATAAACAGGAGTAATGGTAAAATCTGGATTATTTAAAAAAAAATAAAGGTGTATTATCCAAGAGATCCATTTGATTGATCAATTGATTTGGTTTAAGGCAGTGTGATGTTAATGGCAACAATAAATATTTAATGGAAATATATTGATTTTTAAGTATTTTTTTTATTGGAATCATAATTACAAAATGCTTTCATGTGAGTTCACTAAATAAAATTAAAAGTTAGGTAAAAGTCTCCCTTCAATTTGTATTAACGGAAGGCATTTTAACAACTATACATTAAATATGTACTTGTCCTTAATTTGCGTCGTAAGAATTATGAGAAATAATTGCTAGTTATTAAAAAACAATAGAAAACAATGATTTTTTATGTTCGGCTCGCGGTTGCAGTAATTAGCATCGTGATGGCCCAAGTGTACTCATTGGCTTTTAAGGGGGAGAATTTATAGGTATAGACAGCCTGTGACTGATAATTTTATGATTTTAGTTTTTTCGATGAAATTTTGGATTTGTACACAATGTATGGCAATAGACGCACCGCCTATTCCACGGTGGGACGTAAACGTGACTGGTGAAACATGGGAGTGTGCCGCACTCCTCTGCCTACAGCTTTGGTATTACAGACGTGATGTTATGTTTGATAAGATATTTGCAAGTTTATTACATCTATAACATTAATGGTATTATTTCAAATTACAGGAGTATCGTATTTGTAACATCGTGATATTAACTGTCATCGAAGTAATTTCCTTTATCATTATCATCAAATCCTTTTATGTTTATCTGTTACATATGACTCACGCTCGATAAAGAGAAAAATCAAAGCTATAAGTTGTTATTAGTCACATTAACAACTCTTTTAATTCCATTACTGGAGCTGATAAAAAGAATCATTTAAAACATATTCAAATATTCTAGTCAAATGTGCGTAGTTTGTGTTAAATTTATTTATGTAAGAAAAAACTGTAACAAATTTATTATAATGTGTAAACGACTGTACAGATGGTATAAAGTCATATGTTGTGGTCACATGCGGGTAGACTCCAATAAAGATACTTCGTTAAGAAAATATTTAAAAAATATATATTTTTTTAAATCTGTAGCCGACTGTACGCATGGTACAGGTGAGTTCAGTACAGTTGAGTGTCGCCCTCATTTGGTTAATTCGCAGAGCTACAATTAAACAGGTACGAGGAGACAAAAGGGCTGCGCGGAGGATCACGACCGCCGCAAATTAACGGGCCGACAACTAACTTTTTAATGAGCTTCAACT
This sequence comes from Parelbella ahira ahira, assembly GCA_018244795.1. Taxonomy (NCBI): domain Eukaryota; kingdom Metazoa; phylum Arthropoda; class Insecta; order Lepidoptera; family Hesperiidae; genus Parelbella; species Parelbella ahira. The sequence goes on along the minus strand of DWME01009699.1, from coordinate 7,894 downwards.
GAATGCTGGTGTCTTTTTTCTTTTTCTTTTTTTTCTTCGTATATGAGTGTTTCTGGCCAGTCTTAGGACAGATTTGTGTCGAAACGTTTAAATTGTTGTTTAAAATAGGGAACAGGGTTATCACCCATTCCATGGTAAGACGTAAACGTAACTGGTGCAGCGTGGGAGGGTACTATACACTTCTGCCTACCCCTTCGCGGGTTATAGGCGTGATATTACGTACGTTATTTAGAATGACATATAGCTACAATATTTTTATAGTTGGGCGCAGGTCTCTTAGAATGAGAAGGGTTAAGGCCGTAGTCTGCCACGTTGGCTAAGTGCGTGTTGTCAGTTTAAATTGTTTGTAATATTATCCTTTTTTTTTTAACTGAAATACATAGGAATAGAACTACTTTTCGAGTTACATTTTGTAAACATTTTCGAGTTATAATTAAGTTTCCTTTAAAATAAATAATGCCTAATAATTTCATTATATTTAAACAAATCAAAGTACTCAACGTATTCATAAATGAATCTATAAAAATGTTGAAATAAAATACGTGTTATAATAGTCCAAAGGTCTGGAATCTACGACCCTAAAGAGCATGGGGTGAGACCCCTCCCGTTCCTGACCGCAATCCGATTGCAACTGGGAAACAACTATGATTTAGCATTTACAATTACAATATTTAAAAAAACGTCATAGAGAATATTTTTTAAAGTAAGTTATAAGAAATGTGAAAAAATTAAAAAATCCTAAAAGAAAAATATGCAATTATAAATCGGAAATTTTAATTTGAACTTCTTACAAACATTTTCTGTGCTATGATTATCGTTTCCCTTTGATTTTACAAAGGCATATCCATTTAATAAGTATATGGTATTTTAGAAATTCATTTCCATAATAATGCTAATGAATGACAAAGATTTAGAAAGATCTCCTGCAATACGTATTTTATCACACATTTTTTATCACGTTACTCAATTACATTACTTAATTAAATAACTTAATCTTAATTACATAACTGTATCTAGTCTTGGATGGCACCGAATTTATGATAATGATTATTCCTATTCCAAAAGGCAGTTAAGCTTCTTTCTACCTTGCGTCTTATAATAAAAATTATAAAAAAATATTTTCAATTCAATTTCAGTTCAATTATAAAAAACGTCTTATAATTGAACAAAAATATTTTAATTAACGTTTATATGATACTAAATGAAACAAAATATACTAAAACTGAATATTGATCTATACTAACAAAAGAAAACTTTTCCATGTTCATTAAATTACGTAATTAACCGAAAAATACGAATTAAAATTACTGAATATATATAATAAAAGTCTCTCGTACTGTGTTTTCATCTCGAACACTAAGGGCGTAGATAATCGGATCACGTCACTCGAGTCAAAAGCTCCGGTGGACTCAACACCCCTGCGCTCTGATCGGTGATCAATGATCACAGGCGTTTGGAGTATACCGCGTTATTAGTTTAACAGTACTCTACTATTAGTTCACAAAATCAGGGCTGGCCATACGTAATATATATCCACAACAAAGGTATGGCGACAATATCACCACAACGGCTACCAATACTTGTGATCTGTAACCCTACACGTACCAGATTCAATGCATCGTAATAACATGAATATAAATTGCTACTTCCTCCTTCGCTCTAATTATATATTATATATAACACAATAAAACCTGTAATTTTGCTGTGTTAGTGTACGTAGACTAACAATTACTCTATAAATGCGTTGACTGACAGATGTCGCTACTGTGTTGACAGCGCGCGTGCTTTTGTTTTTTTTTTTGTTAGCGACCAGTATATATGTTTATTAATTCGATGTGAATTTTATAATTCGTCTGTCATTTATTATATTTCTTTACTAAATAAAGACAACCTAGCAGATTTAAAGCATTGAAATATAATTTATCGATCAGATATTTGCGATTTATCAATTAACATGGAACAATTGAAAGACAATAAAACCTTTACAGCTGTTATACAGATTGAAAATAAAATCGCGGAACGGTATTGTGGATCCCGTCGGGACGGGTGTCAACAAAATTAATTAATTCCTTGTATCGGACACTGCATATTCATGCGAGCCTCGTTAGGTCTCGCCGGTCAGTATTAACAATCAGTCGCGAAGGGTGAAATCAGAGCTGATGTGTGAACATCTATCTATATGTACATATATATTGATTTTGATTGTGTATTTGATCGGCGAGATAACTGATACAGTAGTAGATACGTACGCAGACTTTTTTGATATATTGGCGACTTGACATATTGGAGATGTCTTTATTGTTATTGATGTAATAATAATTCTCTTAGGCTTACGATAAATGTGTAATAATGAAGACAGTTGATTAAAAAACATACAGCAATTAGAAGTAAATTAATGTCTTTGAAAAAATTTCAATGTCTGTTTCAATATAAAATTGTTTGATCCAGCCTTAAATAAAAAAAACGTATCAAATCGGTTCTTAAAATATGATACTACCTACTACACACAGACAGACAAAGACTTCATTCTTGTAAGACCAATTTTTTCCTGATAAAAAAGTCAGAACAGAAGGAGTGAAAAAGACAGAACATGAAATGAATAGGTGAACTGTGAAATGGATAAACGATGAAGAGTGTAATGAATGAAGAAGAAGCAACTTTAATCAGCAAGAGGCGGAATGATTGCAATTCTGTCTACTTCGTAAGGAATCTGACCGAATCATATCACAGTAATGAATTAAGATTAAATATATGTAGGCTATTAAACTGTGAAAGAAACCATCTTGAGGAAACCTGCACAAATTGGAGCTTACAAAAAAAACCTCAAAATCCTGTGAAATTTGACAACCCGTACTGGCTGAACGTGGCAGACTATGACTTTAACTTTGTCATTCTGACAAAAGACCCGTGTTCCAACAGTGAAATGATAAAGGGTCGAGAGCACGAAATATAAAGACAGTTTCGAAATATCTCCTATTCAGTGAGCAATTGTGAAGTATTTCTCTCAAATTCACGATAGACAGGCAGTAACCGTGTTCTCGTCAAGCGTTGCCGTGTAGCCGGCCAATTAATGAATCAGATCCGCGGGTTCGCGTCTTGTTCGGTCCGATCTGGCGCATCGGGGCCGGCCGCCACCTACAGTACTCGAAATGATAATAATGGAAACCTTTCGTTAGATCTGTGGTAATGATAACAGTTACATTAATATTAATGAGATAAAAAAATATTCTCTCTTGAACAAATTTAAGTGAAATGCTGAAGTTTTTGGATGATGAGTCAACATCGTTGAAGTTATAAGTTAGATATTATAAAAGTTAAAAATGGTTAAAAGAACATAATTTTTATATCCTTATTAGTATTTGCGAATGATAGGAGCGAAGACGTCAAAGATGATGATGAGTGGCAATTTAAGATTTTTAAGATTTCCGAGCTCAAAGTGGAAAAAGAGAGAATAATACTTTAAAATTCCTGAAATCTCATAACTAATGTTTGGGAAATATATCTGTTCATCACATTTGGTATAGTAAATAGCCAGTGTCGTTTGAAAGCCGTCCTCTAATGAGCAAACATCGCTTGGAGCGCGCTGTGTGCCCTCACGGTCTGCTGGGGCACTTTGATGTGCAATTTTGTTATGTCACTTTTGCGTTTGACTTAAAAAAATGTGTTTACCTTCAATTCCTTTTTCGTTTTATAATCTTTTATTACTTATTTCTCTATTAAGTGTAAAATTTGCTACATATACGTATTTAGCAATCGTCAAAGATGTTCGTTCACCGTTTTTATATTATGTTGGTTTACACATTTGGTATTTTTCCAATGTAACTGCTCTGTAGTACCTACTTACTTTTCCGTGATATATCTGTCCTTTTCTATTCTATTCTTTCTTTTCCATCTTTTTGTTAATTTTCTATCTTGTATCCTACTTTACCATCAAACTCAAGAGATTGATGTATGTAGAAGAAACACATCATGTCTGAAAGGTTACATATATTTGCGCTCTTTGTTCTCCGAGGCTCTGACGTGATCACATTATTATGTGTATTGTGATTACAATTACAATATCATCTCACTTCCTAGACTAAATGCACCCTAGATGTACAGAGCTGATACATATTCAGTATTCCAGAACTTTCCATCCCCAAGACGTCAATTAGCATGCAAATAAAGAATTACACGTAATCTTTTTACTCGCACGTCAGCCTCACCCCGGTGCGTGTAATTAGCGGTTCTCGTATCTAACGAGATAACTGAATCTGCTTAACAAGTTTTACGAATTAGAACCTAACCCTCGCGCGCTCGTGGGTACTTTTAGTGTCGAGTTTGTAAATCCGTTATGGCGAAACTTATTTCATTAGAACAATCAGGTGGCAACGCGTCTCGCCGTGTCGTGATGTCTGAGGGTTATGTTGTATAATTGTTTGTAGCGTCTTAACGATTGATTGCGGTTTCGCGTAATGGTTTTTTAATTAAATTTTACTGAAAAATTAGAAAATTAATTATCAATTGATTAATGACTCAAAATTTTCATAAAAGTATGCTTCACTTTGCTGATCGCAATTAATAATTTGTGATTCCGTAACTAACTTTCCTGTGCAATTTACATTCTTCTTAATACTTCCTGTTAGATATTATTGTTTATTAGTCGCTATTTTAATAATCAAATTGAATACCGTATAGGAGAAAGTAGAAGAGAATCTTCAATCATAAAAGAAATATAAAATATTAATTTGCCTTCATACAGGGCACTGATAAATATTTCTACGAAATAATTACAAGTCGTCATCCCCGACAGTTGGACAAACAGGCCCCCGCCGGGACCTCAGTCTTTTTATCGTCGAGGGACCGCAAATTTCTATTTGCATATCTGTGCAGTCATAAATCTCTGTTTCAGTTATTAGTCGTACCCTAGTGGGGTCGGAGCGACCGGCTCGCGGTGTGCGCAGGGTTAGTTTGTTAGACAACGTGGCTTGTTCACTTGTGGGGTATGTTTCGTGGTGCCAGTAATGTTCACTATGATCTGTAGTTTCGATGACTTGTTATATTTACTAGACCACCGGATAGAAAAATATTTTTTTTTGAATAATGTAGGTATACATTTATCTGAATAATTATCTAAAAATTAATCTCCATTTCGATAGCGATATTTCGAAATACATAAATAGTTTCGGTATAAATCACGCAAATAAATATTTTGAGAAGATATGTCAGTAATCTTAAATTAAATTATAAGGAAAATGGTATTTTTATTTAATTGGTACGCTTTAAAGAAACACCATACTATTAATAGAACAGATAGTGTAATTGAATTATATTAACTGAATAAATTGTGCGAAATAATTTAAAAACTAATCTCATTAAGAATTGGAATTAGGTAGTTAATTCAAAATGTAAACACAATTAAAACAATAAATTACAAAACAATAATGATGAAAGATAAAGGAATCGGATTAATAAAAATAATTAAGTAGATGTTTAAATAAAAATATTGTGTAACAAACAAAAATAGTAAATTATAAGGAATCACACCAATTAACAGATAGATAATGACAAGAAATTAAAAGGTGAGTTAGTAGAATACTTACATGTGGTTAGCAGGATGGTGGAAGATCAGCGGCTGATGGTGGTGCGGTGGTTAGAACAGGTGCGGGCTACTGGTTACTTTGGGTGACAGACTCGACAGAAATATGGTTAGTGGTGACATTATTAATGATAGATACCACCACCAAAAGTAACCTCCACCCCCGAAAAATTTACACGCATTCATAGAAAACAATTTCTCTTAGCCAAAATGCAAACCTAAATCTTATAACAAACAAGCTTTTAATTCCGAGATAAATGCAAAACGGGTATGATTAAGACTGAAAAAGTTACATTAAATGAATTTATTGTTTATCAGGAAATATAACATGCAAAATCTTCTTGTTAAATATGTATGTACCACATCAGATACACGACATGCATACACGCACACACACACACACACAGTTTCACACATATACAAAGATGCATTATGCAATAGATGTAATATGATAATAAATCTTTTAGATAAAGTAACATAACAAAACACAACACAAGACGAAATTCGTTATATATATTTTTATGTGAAAATATAGTTTTCAAAGTTCATAATAATCTTCACGCTTACGAATCACTTTTCTCTTACGCAGCTAATTTCAAATATGGATTTATAAATAAAAAAATAACTTTATATGCATGACAGCAAAACACCTGATCACAAACACACAAACACAAAATGATGAACCTTTTTTTATATATACACGCAAATACCTATATTATGCAAAAACATTGCATGCAAAACTCGAAAAAAGGAACTGCAAAAAATTAACAAAACAATTATATGTATATTCACTATTATTATACTTACGACTTAAACTACACGAGAACACGTGACGAACTTCTCGAAAAAACCTAATGTGGCAAGTTATTCGTGAAACTGTAATAGCTTTCAGCTACAATGTAAAATGCTAAGAATATTTATTCATGGTTGAGTTATTTAAAGGTTAAACGTATGACCACACAATAGAATACCTAGCTGTCCGAAATATCAAAAAATGAATAATATTGAATGACTATTCAATTGTAACAAACGATAAATACAAATTAAATCTGATTAAAACAAAACAATGAATAAAAAACTATAACAGTAATTGGTAAAACTCTGGTTCGAAACGCGTTCAAATGTCCGAAGAATGTTCTAGAACGTTTGTCGTAAGACGCGAGCGCCGTGGAAAGATCGTGACGACGAATTAGTTATGTCGCGCTGATTACTTCCAATTCGATTTGAAATTACAGACAAAAATGTTTCCGGGAAATTCACAATTATTGACAGTGTGGCATTATTTCGATTTTTACTAATAATCTAGTTTCGTTAAGCAGACTGTTCAACAGGAAATATACAGACAAATTACTTATATTGTTAATTTATATGTTGAGAGATGCAGCAGATGTTGAAAGACCATGGCACACCTATCTCGACCAAATATTTCAGATACTGGCTGAGAGAGGAGTCATAAGTCTTCAAAATCCCCGTGTGTGATGAATGAATGAAGAAGCGAAGAATGTATTTAGAACAAGTACATCTCTATAAGAATAGAGGTATTTGGCACTAGGTGCTGTCTACCTACCCCATAGTGTATCAGACGCTGAAGGAAAACGTGACCCTAACCACATTCTCATCATTTTTAACCGACCAATGCCCTGCATGAAATGTATACCTATATACATAGCTAATTAATTAATCTAAACCAAAATAAATTCTCCATTTATTCAACAACTTCTAGTCGCACTCTAATCGCATCTAATCAGAGGTTCCATAATTAATGTTTTGTAGATTAAAAATTAAAACAGGTGTAACTTTATTTAAGTATTAAATTTTAATTACACATATATTTGTCTAGTTTAAAATGTATACTTAATAACTAACGGTGAAAACCGGATGCTTGTGTGTATTTTTTAGAAGATACCCATTTTAATTATAAGATACCTACCCATTAATACGACCGTTCTTGTTTAAGCATTTGATTTGTTTAATAATAATTAAGGGATATTTTAGTATGCATTAAATTGTAATTTTATTTATTTTGGTGCATTAATATTTTGACGTGACGTCAGATTGTAAATGTGCTTATAATAAAAAGTAAATACTTAATTTAAAAAAGTTTACGTTCAGGAAAATTCGACGACTAGAATGGTTAGCGTCTTTTTGTCTATGACAAAAATAAAGACAAATTCCAATGTAAATATGGAATAGATTTTTTTACACGCTTTATATTATGTATATATTATATTTATATTACGCTTCGGTTGTATGTATGTAACGGAATCTTTGAGCTCAATTTTCACCGGTTTCTAGAAATCTGATCAATTTGAAATT
>DWME01009698.1:0-10739 GCA_018244795.1 Parelbella ahira ahira | reverse complement strand
AATCTGCTAGTCTTCTTAGTTTTATGTATTAAAACTTAAATATTTTAACGTTTTATTTTCGTATTACGTTGTAGTTACAAGGAATTGATTTAATTTTTATGACTGGATTAAATTACCTATATACTTTAATTTTTTTTATTGTAACAATTATAAAAACGCTAAATAAAGAATAATTAAAACCAACTGCAATATTTAAACTCTAATGAGATGAGATAATGCTATTAAAATACATGTAAAATAAGATTTAAAAATACCACGTATAAATCAGTCGGTACTCTTGGAAAACAACTAACACACTATTTACGTCATACGGCTAACACATGTGTGATGTCTGCTACGTTTTACACGTTGATGTATGGAAATAAATTAATTGATATGTATCAATGGAGAATCGTTGATGATATACCTACTCGGTACTGATGATGGAATAAAAAGACAAATGAAGACACATCTGGCAGCTCTCTACAGGAGAGGGATTTATTGTGGGTAGCGGTAGTACCCTCCGTTTAGGTAATTCTTATTAGTATTTGGGTTAAAGATGGTATTTTCGAAGACGAAGTAGGTACGTCAAGCTTGCAAGGATAGAAATATTCGGCACTCATTTTCCTCTGCTTACCTCGTAAGGGACCTGGCGTGAGGTTATAACATTAAAACGTAACAACAAAATGTAACACCACGCCTGTAATCCCCGAATGGGTACGCCGAGGAGTATAATATATCTACTCTCACGTTTCACCAGTTATGTACCTACGTTAACGTCCCGTAGAATAGGTAGGTTGTGAGTCTAATGCCCTAGACTGGGCACAGATCTACAATATATTATATCAGTCACTACTAGAAATTGGAAAAACTTCAATAGCACCCGACTTGGGATTTGAACCCAGGGCCTCCCGATAGGCAGTCGCGCTTACAGCCACTCGACCAACAAGACAGTCAAGCAAATTAACCGACACGAAATATAATAACTAGGGTAGGTAACTGTGAAATCTATTGTATAATAAGTAGTCGTAACAACTAATAAAAAAGCTGTTTTTGTATCAATCCGCAAAATATAACTCATTTGATTGAAATAATCACTGATTCATCATTTTTTTACCATATTTTTAATATTTCATCTCTTTATTTAACGATAATTGATATTTAAACAAGGTAAGTTAATATAGTATCTACCTATTATATTATAAACTCATGGTTGGGAAGAAGAAGGAGTTCGGTAGCGTTGACTGACACTGCCAATGCCTAAGTGTTTCTGCTGCAATACAGCGATTCTTATATTGCTGCAAGTTCAGCAACACTGTCATAATATGTGCTTGAATATAGCGATCAGAAAACTCATATAGTTTACATCATACATATGCATAAGTATGAACTTGCTCGTTATAATTCCATCAGGAAACTCAAATATAAGTTGCTGCATCAAAAATGTCGAATTGAGAAATTCGAAAGAAATTTAATGGAGATATTAATGAAAAAACATTTAGTAATATTGTACGTTTCAATTAAATATTTAAGCGGAATTGGCGCGAAGTCGACTTTCCTTGAACTATGCGGATCATGACATCTTGATCGTCGAATACCTACTGAAAACCATAAATAATCAATTTGTGTAATTTGACCGTTGAAAATATCCGATCTATATCTTAATTTAGATTTCTTCATTTTAAGTGCGCAATTTATAATTTCTATAAAAATGATATTTAGGTAAATTGAAATTTGTGTACCTAATTGTATTTTTTGTTCGTTTCTAACTTGTTAAGTTCTTACTGGACACTATTCGTGTGGGAATCGGAGAAAAAGTTTATCTATCGACAATCAGTGTTATTTTTTTATTTGCGCTAAATAATTAATGATGCGTTAAGCAAAGCTATGTTTATTACGATTAATTTAGTTTTATGTGTCTATAATATTTATACATGTGTATTAAAACCGCTATAGGATTTGTAGAGACTTACAAAAACTGGAAATAACCGCATTAAGTGATTGTTGAGATAGAGAAAAAATTCGTTGCGCTGGAACAGTTTCTAGGTTTCTAGGTGACTAGCAGTAACGCTAGGCTTGCCTAGTGGTTTGTTAGATATATATATTAGTAGCTTTTCTTTGCAAATGTTCTATAAGTTGTATCTGCTTGGATAGATATAAGTACGATAATTTTAAAATCGTTTTATAGATTTAAAAGTTTTCATAATTTAAAATCAATTAAAAGACTTAAAAGTTTTCAATGTTTAGGTTTTTAATACTGTGATCGGCGTGTCCAATTAAGCCGCGATTTGATCAGATACGTTAGTTTGAAAGCTATTGGTATACTTATAAAATATTAAAGTCATTTATTTTTGTACATTTTTAAACATCAAAAACATAAATAAATCTTGGCCAAGGATAAATACATGTGGAAATTATAAGATGTTAAAGTTTTATTAGGCTTACATATGTAGCTAATGTTTATTAAACATTTTGGTAACCTCAGATAATCAGTGACACGTGAAAGTGAGACCCATTTTATATTATGTTGAACATATCGTAGACAGATCGTCTGTTGAGACGACTGTACCTACTACCCACAGGTGTGAAAAGCCACACCCATCGCTCGTACGTCCATTGAAGAAACGCATCCCTTTTATTATTCAGTGATCGACTAAACACGCAATTTCAGCCTATTAACGGTCCTTAAGTAACAATTAAAAATCATTACGCGAATCGGGAATGAAACCGCAACATGCCGCGTCTACACATACAACTGGCGCGCATCCAACCTACAACTCACTTATTATATTCTATGAACGCTGGCTATAAACGTATTCCTGAACATATCACGTAGGCGACTACTACCAATTTCAACCAATCAGAGCGCGACAATTCAACTTAATAGGCCAGGCCACGCCCAATCACGTAACCGCCTATTACGGGCCGTGTAACGACGCAGGCTTTTAACTCCGCGGTGACGTCCGATCGATCCGCGTCTCGCTCGCGTGTAGCTCGGCGTCCTTATCTAATTCACGAGCCGGCAACGTACAGGGTGTCTAGGCCGAGTGTGATAGAGTCGCGTTTGGCGCGTGCTTGGTTTCAGTTGCACGTCCGAGGCCGAGAGAGGGGGACGCATGCAACTGTTTTCGATAATCGGCCGCGCGTTCCGTACGTGAAAATCGGACAGTACACAGCCAGTCACGTCTGCGTAAAAACGGATATATGCCCAGAATATTTATTAAGTGGGTGGCTGTGCGTGACTTTTCCCCTGTGAATAGCTGGCCCCGTAAATGATCGGTCACGAAAATAGAACGGGTGTTTGTTTGATAACTGAAAGGTCTGCGACTGAAACAACGGATGCAGCGCACGACGTCCCGAGGCGTGTAAAATTTTGGTGAACCCGTGAACTTTCTAAACGGATGTACGCTGATTGAACGGCTCTGCCTTTATGTTTATCAAGGACTAAGGACATTAATTAAGTTAATAACAGTGGACGTGTAGTGCGAATTTATTACGAAATGGGACACTTTTAAGGACAATGCTGACACTTGGACCGAATGATTTTAACACTTGAACTAAAATGACGTGTGTGCAAACGCGGGAACTTTCTGGATCTGTTGATTTGGACTAATCGTTTTGAAATAACAGTGAGTGAAAATGTTGCCCTACCAAGCGGTAGCGATGGACTACGCAGGTTTTCATCATCACCAGCGGCCTGGCGGGTTACCGGGGGTGATGGGCCTGCCTGGGCCCGGCCCGGGGCTCAATCCCGGCCTTAACCCGGCCTTCACTCATTCCTGGTTCGTACAGTCAAGCCCGGATATCTGTCGGCAGCAACAAGCATCCAACCAATCGCATCTCGAACCTGGGCACGTTTCATTTTTCTTTATATTTTTTATTTTTAGTTTTAATTCTTATAAGATTATTGATAATTTGTTGACTTTGTATTTAATTACATTTTATGAATTGTTACAACGAGTAAATATAAGACATGTTTCTAAATTGAAAATCTATTATGAACTCGAAAGTCAACAAATTGATCAACAAGCGACCTACTGTTATTGAAGCAGTTTTTTTAATTTGGCTTTTATTTAAATTGATGTGGCTTATTTTTTACGTGCTTTCTTAGAATGTACTGTTTACAATTAAAAAATAACGTGATGTCTGGTAGTCAAAATAGACGTTATTTGAATAAGACTTATAATGTTTAAAATAGTTATTAACCTAGAATAGATACAATATATGTAATAAGTGTCTCCTAAAGACATCAGTATTTATAGAAGTGTCGTCAACGGTTCAAACATTTTTTATTAGGTAACCATAGCAGAGTCTTTCAAGAAGTCAAAAGTAATAGTAAGAATCTGTCTAAGCTTTGAATAGTCGTATTTATGTGGAAGGATATCAGACAGACACATAAAACCATACATCGTGTCCTTATACTCCAATAAACTCTTTTGTATCTCATTCGTGACCAACTGCAAGTCCCATGTTACTTTAACGCTTCTATACTAAAAAATAATCTCAAAACTCTATTTCATTAACTACGTCAATCATACTTCTGCATAGTGTTTCCACATAAAGTTGTAGGTTGTTTTTATGAGTACCCTTTTTATTTCAATGTCGTTGCCAGTAATGAAATTACGAACAGACAATAAACAGTTTCGGGAGAGCACGCGTGAACGGCGATTTACCGTCAAAGACCAGATTTGAATCTTGACGACATCGTTTCGCTGGTTTCTAACATTATTATAATACTCAGCTCGTGTCCACTTACATCACAGTTTAGGACATCAAAAAAATTGGACAGGAAGTAATTCACTGCTCTAGATCACAATGTTGATAAGATGACGCTCATGATTCTTGTTTTCAAATTGTCCGGTGTGTTTTAATTAATATTTTGGACTCAATTCGTATTTGGTCTAATTGAATAACTATCTGATCCTAGTAGTACCTATAGTATGTAATTGGTTCTTACCTGTTTTTTCCCAGGGGCGTCACTATGTAAATAGATACCTTTTATGAATATAGGCAATATTTTTTTTACACCCGTAGCTACCTACTGATTTTGGTTAACGAATGACAAAAAAAATACCGATTCGAAACATTGCAAAAGTAAAAAAAGTTTTTAAAATATTTTTTTGTTACGTTAAACAACAGTATTTCAAAGCGTGGACACAATGAGTTATGTAGGTACGCAAATTAAGATTTTATCGTGTCATGACTCTTGAACAATATACAACGCCGGCTTACGCTATAAACGTATGGAGTTTATTATAAAACTTGCTATACCATGAGCTTTATACAACGAACATACTCAATAATAACTTTATTGTTCGTCAATAACGAACAGCGACTATGAAATTGTTGCGAAACAAATTAATAGGGAAATCTATTATCATATTGCCACTTCTATATTTTCGTAGCAACTAGTTTTGCCGAATTACTGATGTGATCATTAAATTAACAGAAAATTAAAAAGTATTTTGGACTATAAAATCAATGAAATTAGTTTATCAAACTTGTTATGCGAACAAAATTTAATTGAGACAAAAACAGCGATTGGTGTAACAAGAATTTACTCTCATAGCTTACGCCTGGATATTTACAAGTTTACCGAATAAATCGCACACGACAAACAATAAAACTGTTTTTGTACGAAGCGAGATTTGAATCTCGCTTAACTCTATAATTTGAACAGCAAAATATGTGTGTATCGTTCCATCAAGTTCACCTTCATAATTTGTCGTTTTCCCAGAAACGTTTTTTCATAATGAGCTTATATACATTTTACTCAGCTTAATTCAGACAATACCCGTTGTCTTGTTCCAAGTATAGCTTTACAGTCAAATGTTAATTGGCCTGGGAGTTTCGTTCATTTGTCTAAACACGAAGCTATAGTAAATGAAGAAGCATTTTGAGTAGGAACATCGTAATCTCATTGAAGAATCAGTCGTCGACTTTATATTTGAACATCAATACAGACTTGTTTGTATATATCATTCAATATTATGTCAATAATAGTTACATAAATCAAAGAACACAATTTTTATTCAACAATCAATAAAAGCAAGTTAAGAAAAAATATTAAATTACGCATTCTATTGAAAATAAAAACCAAGTGTCAAGACCTTTTAGTTGCGCTACTTATATATGTCCCATTATCATTCGTAAATGAATTTCAAATTTCGAAACAAACAATATTGAATAATATTTATAGCACTAGTAAATATTCCAATTATCTCAATGTAGTTCGAGCAGAGACTGAAATAAAATTTATGTCGCAATGAGTATTTTATTCGTAGCTCTGACCCAATATAATTAAATGTAATATGGGGCGAAATTGAACGCTGATGTGTTCCAATGTTTTTTCGACCATGGTATGTTAATAGTTCCAGTAAGTAGTTTCATGGATATCCAAGTAAATATAAAGCACACTTACAAGATAAAAAATGGATAACCGTGCATCGTATCGCGCTGAACTTAAAAACGAACAGCAATTAAAGATGTTCGATAAAAAGGTACCTACTGCTTATCTCATTACGTTTCTTCCCGCGGGCGCTGACTTATTTAGCATTCTCCCAAGTATTTTATTTTATTCATTCATTTACTAATAATTTTATTGCATGTATAAGAGTTCATGGTTTAAATGTTTAATATGATTATTAGGTACATATATCAAAGATAATTTGAAAATTTTTCATGTTCGATTTTTGACATACTTAGATAATGCTTTCATTAGATACCTAAAAGTAATGTCAGTAGCAGTGACAACTTAGTAACTAAAATTTTCACCTTCTACTCGAAGTTGTGCAGTTCGAGTCTTGACTTGTCCATAGGTACTCGTAACTTATTGAAATTACATGTTAAACACCGCGAGGAGATTTAGACTTTTCCGTAATGTTTTCTCTAAGGTATACGAAAGACATAATTATTATTACTTAGTCAAAATGATTTTGTTATTTTATTCGCTACAAAAAATCTATACTAAAAATGTTACGAGATATTTAGTATGATGTCAAATTAAATATTAAATCACAGGAGCTCGAAGGACAGCAGGCTCGGTATCGACACAAACAAACCACTAAGGACGTAACTCAAAGGAGGTTTTTTGTCGTTACAGAAAACAAAACACTGCCCCTTTGACTCTATCAAAAGCTACACAGGAATCCTTTCACACTTAATCAAAAATTTCCATAGCGAGAGCCGAGAGGAATTCCAAAAAACTGACCCATATCCGTGCTCTGAAATATTTAGATTGAAAAATAAAAGCCGTGACTAAACGGAGACATATGTCCGTTTCTTTCAACGACAACGGGCGGAAGTTGCCGTAGAAGCGAGATTTTCGTTATTAAAATGGTATGTTCCTAAACATATAAAACGATATGTACCTACATAGTAATAATAATATCAATATATAATCTCAATATTTGACTGTCTTGATCGTCGAATGATTGCACAGGCTACTCTCGATCGGGAGGTCCTGGGTTGATTCTAGTATAGGGTACTGTATTGAAGTTTTCTAACTTTGATTTTATAGTAGAATTTTTTGGTAGTGGCTCGGAATCTGACCTACTTTCTATGACAATAGGCTCACCCCCTGTTCCGTGATGTGTTGTAAATGTACACGTAACTGGTGATACGTGGAGTGTATTACACTCCTCTGCCTACTCCTTCCGGGATTATAGGCGTGTTGATATATTTAAACTCAATATGAAATTGCCCAGGGCATATATTGGCGTAATATAAAGTCCAGGATACACTTATAAAACTAGTACATTTGTCCAAAGCTTTTAATTAACACGATAAATTGTAGGGAGATCACATTTTCAAAAAAGAATCATAATTGTCTTACAATAAGCAAAGGTGAGCTCGAGATAATAAGTCACAAACGTCATAAGAGAAGCGTAGCATATTTGTAGGAACACAATTGTATAATATTTACTTAGAGAGCCGTTATGCGTCTTCTATACGCGAATGAATGAATGAACGGAAACTTTATTCATAAATCAATTCCTACACGTGATTTGGGCAATGTCTGACCGCGATATTCCCATTCACTTCTATCATTAAACTGTAACATTTCGATACCACATAAGTTCGGGTACTTGTTCTTTAAAACTGTGATAAAAACGATGCAAGTAAAAACTGACTTAGATAGTTCAATAAACTCGTTCTATCTCTAACTATGTGGGTATTCGGAGCAGTCTAGATAAGTGTGTTCCTGTACAATGTATTTGAGATCATTTGAAGTTACTTTACTATAAAAAATGACAACTAATAAAATCTATCCGGATTATAATATCTATGTTTTTTCCTGCGAATTTCATGGCTTTCTTTTTGTTTTTGTACTATTTCTAGCAAGCTATGTGAAAGTCGTTTGACGGTTATGACATTCCATAGACAATTTCCATTTGATCGACAGTCGTCAAATTGAATAACAATAGCAAAAGATTTAGCAAACGATATGCCTCATGACTCATTTTATCCATATAACGTTACTGTTTAACAGCAGAACTACGTACGAGAGTAGCACATAAGAAACGAAACTCTCTCAATCGTCATCTGGTAACTATCAAATGATTAAAATAATATGTCACATATGTCTAACAAAATAATGTGACACTAATAATGTGACTATAAAACGGCAATGTTTTTTTTTAAATATTTACGTATATAAAATCAAAAAATCAATCGCAGCACCTGTACGAACAAAAAACGGTCTTTGACCACAAAGAAGTAGAAAAAAAAACATGGATTCCGGCAGTGGCTTTGTGTGATACGACCGCAATTAGAGGTTTTATTGAGAATAACATGTTACTTGATAATGTCCGCGGAGCGAGGTCTCTGGACAGGTCAGCCGCTTGTTTTAGAAAGTCGGCTAATACATCCTTAACTATTCTTTTTGTATTAAAAAAAACAAATAAACACGACATACCTACATAACAGCGATTTCCACGCCATACATCGTAAAAAACAAAACAAAATTAAAAAATAAGTAAATAGGTACAAAAAAATTCGCGTGTTTTATAAGTAAAGATAGTAGCGAATAAGCAGCCAGCAGTCGCCAATGGCCGCTGCTGCCCATAGACATCTACAACCGACTTCGTGTCAACGAATAAGGATTATTATTATCTATCATTAGTCCAGTTAGTATCATTTCTTATGCGTCAATCAGTATTAGAAATACTATCAACTTTTACAAAAGGTATTTACCATAAATTGAGAAAACGAAATAAAAAAATATTAAACATAAATATCGACAGCATTTAGAAGAATTACTGTTACATTTTAAAATTCGAATTTGACGGTTACAATTGAATTTTTTACAAGGTTGACTATACTCTGTGTATAAACCATTTCTTGTTATAATGACGTAGTAAGTATATAAAAAGAACAGAAATATGTATTATTATAACAAATTGTTATTAGAGTCATATTAATATTAATTTATTATGACTTCTTTTAAATATTTTGAATAATTACACCAATCATACCTATTTCGTTAATTCGATTAATTTGTATTTTCTCTTCTCGTTCCATTGCTTTGATCTTAACACAGGTGCAATTTTTATAGTTTAAATTATTCACGTAATTATATTTATAATTTCAAAAGCAATAATAAATTGTTCTCGCTGTGACATGAATCTACGAAGCATATTTAAATCCCATCAACAACGATGTATTTTTAAAGCACATCAATAATGCAATTCAGTAGCTTTAATGGAAACGCAGTATAAATAAATATTTTAGTAGATACAGTATAACAACAAACATCTTGTAATCACTCGATAAAGATTAACCGTTCTACTTGTGCTGAAGGGTTAAAAAAATTATTTTCGAGGGAATTTCAACTTTAACACCTTGACATAAAACAATTTTGGAGTTATCAGTCCGCATCAACAGGTACGAGTTTAAAAAGAGAGCCGGCCCTTTCTGAATATATGGATCTATTACGTTTTGTCTTGTGTTATTTTTTAAGTGTGATATATACAGGGTGGTGTATTTTATACACACAAAGGCACAAAAACAAGTAATCAATATTTTAACGGTTTGGTTAATAATCGTGATCCTTTATGGCACAGTAACAGACCAAAAACGTAAGTAAAAAGTGTAAATGCAAAAATCTTTTAGTGCACTAATGACAATGTGTAAAAAAAATGCTGGATGCTATTGGGAAAATTCAAGCAAAATCGACGTGTAGAAGAAATGGTAATCGATTTTTTGAATACATTTTTTGCCAAAAACTTGACGATGTTTTTCGTAAATTTTGAGGTATTGGAACACCCTGTAGCACACAGTAGTCAGCTTCAATCAGCGGGCACACGCTGAGTCACGGCGATTCGTCGCGCCCTCTATCCATTCCAGTTTTTACTACCGGCCAGACTCACTAACTCCTATGTTGCATTGGTAAAATATAACTAGAAGTTAGGAAATCAGTTCGGGCTATAAGCGACGTTACCCGGGTTCTTTTGAATTTACGTGTGTATTCTTTTGAAATACTTTTCTTTGTTTCAACTACTTACCTATAAATAATTATAATGACGATCGCAAAGTAAATCATTCTAAATCCTCTAAGTAGTATTAAGGAAATGTGGATTGTAATGTTTTCGAAATATTTGTTTAAGTAAAAAATATAGGTACATGTTACGTTAAATACTTAATATTACATTTTTTACATAAAAAATAACGCGGATTACGAAATCATTAGCAATGCTATTTTCTTTAAATAGTTTTTTAAATAAAAAATACAGTTTATCCAAATTTATCCAAAACATTGG
>DWME01009697.1:0-10741 GCA_018244795.1 Parelbella ahira ahira | reverse complement strand
GATTTTTCTAATTTAGAATTTCTAGTAGTGACTCGGAGTCTGGATCTGTGCCCGGTGTATGGCAATAGGCTCACCACTTATTCCATGGAACTTAAACGTAACTAACTGGTGAAATGTGGGAGTGTACTACACTCCTCTGCCTACCCCTTCTGAAATTATGGCATAATTTTACGTTTAATCCAACTGAAACACATGAAGTTGCATACCCCTTGTGACTATACTCTTCATTTTTACGTAATTATCTGTACATTTTACAGAGAATACTTCGTGTATATTGACGCTAAATAAAAAACTAGAGAATTACAATATATTTACATTCTCATACAAAGGTATTGTAACAAGTTCGATGCCTGCATAAATAAATTTAGGGTTACGACGAGTACACAACTCGCTACAGTGATTTAATGTCCCCTGTGTCTGTAGTCTGGACGTTCCTTTGCATGTTCGCCATAATTTGCTTATTTTTCGGTCTTCTTTTTGACGACAGCACGACTCAAATGTTCGCGATTTTTACTTTGTTTACTTGCATTAAGTCAAAAAATAACTACTTAAACAATTTTATTAAACATTGATATGTTACAACGATCAATTTCCCAAGAATGTTCCACGAGTTACTGATCTATTTAATCAAGTTGCCATGTATGTTTTCTAACAATAAAAAGTGTACAAGACATACGCGTGATACATATTCTCAATTTTAATCTGGAAGTATTACACCGCATTTTTTCCCGCATGCAGCGGCGAAGATACCGTCAGTGACCGCGTAAATCTGTCCAAGCACCGCCTCTGTATCGCACAAAAGTTGCTACGCGAAAATTTTACTCTTTTTACTCCCACGAAACGGTGAGAATATAAAAATATCGTGGCTTAGTTTGGAATTTAAAATATATACATTATATCATTTCAGCTATAAGGAAGCATTGTGACTTGAATGGATGGTACAGAACGAAATTTTTACCTATCTTTTTCGTAATATTAAAATTATCCAGAACTAAAAATACGACAGCTATTATTACACAGTACAATTACATACGCTCTACAATTACATACGTTCTATAAACGCTTTTTTAATTATTCACATCGTATTCGATTGAAATAATTAAATATCTATAGTGTAGTTACATTATTGTTTTCATGATAATAAATAGATTTCTTATATAAGTAATCACCTTTACATTAGACCCTGAATAATTTCAGATGTGATAATACTGGCAGTAAATCTGTCTGAACGTCCACTTGCACAGATACTGTGCGGTGGAACCGACTACTCGCGAATTCCATTCGCTTTTTGTCTAGTTTTTGGCTGGTAACTATGTTTTACATATTATTTGTCTAGACATTTATTATGTATGTACGTACGCTTTCATTTTAATGTTGCGTATGCATTCGTATCAGAAATATCCTAGCTACGTGTCAAAATTAAGAAGGCTACTACAGGTTCTGTCTTGAAAAAAATTCACCCTCAAAAAACATTCTTGGCCTGTACCTAACTGGTCAACCTTAGATGCAATAAAGATGGCTAAAGTGATGTTGCCTCAGAGATCTAAATTTTCTCTTAACGTTTCACATGACACAACGTTTTTTCTACTTTAACCCTCGGAGCAAATAGCACATACATTAGGCAGGCAAAAAACTTTAACTAAAATCCCTGAGGCGATGATATTTACGTAGTTGAATATCGCGAAGTGGTTTCTAACATATTACATTATGTTTCAAACTATTTTTAGACTGATAATACCTCGATTTACTGTTCTATTCCGAATTGATAACACTAATTACAATTACAAATAATGAATGGGTACATCCGGTTAGATTTATTTACATGTCATTCTTAAATCCATAGAACCTTACATGTAGTTTGCACATAATTGGTAATAATTAAGTATCATTAATCTAAGTATAATTATAAATATAAAGGGTTCCACCTATTCTAAGAAATATCTCTATCTACAGTTATGTTGGAAATGACCGAATATTCGCCTTCGTGAATCTGGATAGCTTAGATTAAATAAAACTGTGCGATATCCATAGATTCCTTCCAATGTAGCCACTCTGGCGGATTCATTTCGTTTTCTTTTTGCACACTCTAGCTTCCGCCCTGATTTATTGTAACCACAGTATTTGTGTCTTTTTAACATCTCTCTTTTTTATTCTCTTTCAAGCGTTATTCGAAACTTCTATTGAATGTTTTGCAAGCGAATTTATAGACATTCTCTGTTCTCTGCGTGCTTTGCTTAAAATGCAAAGCTTGGAACGATTAATCCAACTCTTTGTCTCATCATAATCCGATTTTATACATTATAAATCATAACGTGAAGCCGCTTTTAATACTATGTAATAATCTTGTTTAAAACACGTTGTTTTGGAAATATATAGATATGTGCTTGCCACATATTGACATAAACGTAACATATATGCACCAACATATGCATTAACTGACTACTGATGGCACCAATTAGCCTCACTTAGCATTGGCACAGAGCTCTATAGTTAAGATATAAGGATGATAATAATATATATTAATGACTCGCTAATAACGGTGCAACGTTCGCTCTTAGCGGTCGTACCTGAATTATACACCAAAATGTGCATTCTGTCTTTTAAAAAGATGTCTGAGACTTTTAACTAATAGAATTTTTAATCAAGTTGCTTGCGGCGCTCGTACAGCTCGAGTACGCCAGATTAATGTAATTGGACGACGCCATCACAAAAGCAAATTGTAATGCCTCTCTTTCATTATATATGTCCGTAACACGGCACTCAGACGGTTCGTCGTAATTTTATTTTACAATTTCCTGAAGAGCATTTCACTAACAAACACTGAATATTAATCCACTATCGGAATACGATTACTTTCTCGCGGTGGGGATTGACAATTCTAAGTGGATATCTGCCCAAAAGGCACTTGAAAGCGGTCGCTGTCACAGTGCAGAGCTGCCCCTTAAATCGGCCGATTGCGGCACAGTCGTTAGGAGAGCTCCAAGTGTCGGGACAATTAAGTTGAAGCGGCGATTGTAGCCGGTGCCAAAGCGGATGTAGGTCAGCGAGCGCAGAGTGGACCTGCATCACCTAGGTGTCGGCAGTTTCGGATCTGTCCTGTCGACCTGTGCCCTACTGATGTGCCGACACACTTCCGCGTTGCTCAATACTTAACTACCTATTGTTAACTGTATATTTCTAAACAGAAATAACAGTGTATTTAATGCGGAGCCTAGAAAAAAACACATTGTTTAGTTTTTAGTTGGTTAAAATATATTATTTGTGAATCACTACCGGTATTTAATCGTTCCTTAAGCAAATTATAATGTATACTGATGGTACTTCGTAATAATCCTCATCGTAATCGTCGTATATCTATCTAATTGTAAATTTGGGGTGAAGATTATATATAACATTGCGAGCTACGAGAAGTATGAGATTTATCAAATTTAAAATTTTATATACAATATAAAATTCATATACAATATATCAAATACATATATGAAATAAAACAAAAACATACTTTGCTTCATAAGTTTATAAAGATTTCTATTTCTAGATTTCTGCTTCCATTAAGTTTCAAAGATTCTATGTATTAGGCTTATAAAGTATTTGTATGACTAATGACTTCCCTTCAAATTAAGCCATTGGGTAACTAGTAGAGATAATTTTAAAACCAGACAGAGAACAAATACGTAAACATCTGCTGAATGTTTGTAATAATTAGGTAGAAATAGAATCTACGACGCCCAGCTGAGGTCAAAGACACTACCCATCATACCAATGGGCAATTCAATTTTAATAATTGTATCAAAATCTTTAACAAACCTGTTCATTTCTTAACAGCAACATTTTGTCTTGGCAAACAATGTATTAATAGTTAACAAACAACTTGTAAAGCTGTTTATTTGGTTACGTAACTTCTCACGAGTCTTTTTTCATAAGTGCTTAAAGCGTCTGACCAATGTTTATTCATCGACCGGCATCAAAAGTAAAGAAGACAAGTTAAGAAGTTCTTCCACAGTCTAATTGGCGTCTCTGAGTGACGTAACAATAACTTTCCACTTCTTTATTTCAATAACGTCATTAAAACGACTATAAAATAGTTAAACAAGTGAACCTACAATTTAAGACTGGGAAAATAACAAAGCTATTTCGGATATGAACTTGTATTTCTTTGTAATGAACAGAAATGAAATGAAAATGTGAGCCCGGTTACCGACTAAAAAGATCAGATTAATTTAATTTATATAATTCTATTAGGTATATTTATAGAATATAATGAATGTGATAAGAAAATGAACAAATGCATTTATGTTAAATGAAAAGATTGATTTATAAGAAGTCTTCGAAGTCATAGTTGTGATCTAGTTGTAGTCTATGTATTTTAAAGTCTATAACTATTAGATTTTTTTAACTTAGATTTTCCCGATTTATTCGACCCGGTAACTAAACCCAGGATCTCTCGATCAGCAATTGCGCTTGCAACTACTCAACCAAGGATTACAATTAAGATGCTACACCATTTGTCTATGGTATGTTGCGTTCTTTCCTACTAAACTGTTAAGATTCTAATCAGCAAAAGGCATGAATTAGTGTAAAGAATTAACAATCTAGGACCTTTACCCCCTCGTTCTGAGAAGAGATCCGTGTCCATCAGCGGAACTACTAAGGAGACAAAAAATTTACAGTATATATTTATATTATTTATTTCAATACGTAACAAGAGCAACGGTACCAATTAATTTCGTCTGTCGTAGTCCAAAGTACGCGTGGGAAGAGTCGAAACGTCGTACGTGGACACAAACGCAGTGAACCGCGATGCCACTCTGCAAATTAATACCAACTTCAGCCGTGTTGCCAGCGCCACGCGCCGTGAGCTTTAATTACACACAGATTAATTATAATAACTTATCTGAATTGCATTACCATAAACCAGCGACATTCTATTTACGAAACTAAGCACTAATCGCGTCAAATAATCAAAATGCATTCTGTCTATTATTGTAAATTTTATACACACGTACATTACAAGTAAGGATGCTTATATTGTACATAGAAGCGTAAGAAGAGCATTGTATCTTCTTTAATATTTTCCAAGCCTCGCAATATAGTTTCGAAACAAAAGACGAACTAATTATTGTCCCTACGGCCTTCTTTACCAGTCGACCAATGTGTTCAATTACACGCGATCGCACTAAGCGATTGTTTTGTCTTTTATGAAGTTCTATTCATTATATACTTTGTTGGAGGCATGCGAGTTATTTGCTTTATTGGCCTTAATTGTAGACCTCTAAAGAAAACTTAAAATTAATAACTGTAATTTATTGTTTTACGGTGTCTTACTCAAGGTTGGTGGCTTTTATTTATATCGTAACCTCCAAATCCTTATGGGGTAGGTAGAGCACATGTTATACTTATGTACATACTTATATATATGTACATTATATATATATAGCTACTCGTTAGCAGTACTTGTTTAACTTGATGGAGTGAGCCTATTACCAAATACTGGGAACAAATACAGTCTCGGAACTATTTATAAGAGTCCTAAGTTAGAAAATCTCGATACCCGACCCAGGGAATGAATCTCTGGAACCAATAGGACCTGTCGGTCAGCAGTCGCACTTGCAACTAATCGACTAACGAGGCAAACTTAACATAATTTTATTAATTTTAAATGGAATATGTATACCTAATACTATGTACTTTTTGGCGTATTATGTCTTGTGTTTTCGAATGGCTAAAGTGTAATTAGAAAATTTTAGATTGATTACATTATGACCTGACTCGCTCGATAGGTCGAAAACGGAACAGCTCAACAAATGGTCGAGCCATCCCCATATTACATACGTGATTTAATCCTGAGCATAATTTAATAATGCACACTCACGAAACGTCTACTAGAAAAATCCGAGGATTCTTAAGAAAATTTTAAAAACATTGTGTATATTTTTTGTAATGGGAATTCTACGAAACCATGCATATGTATTATGAAATATCAATTATCTACTACCATTTCGAACTTATACGTAGTTACAATAAACTTTAACATTTTATGGAATTTCTTACAAATATATGATTTACTTGTAAAATAACAGTTCGTGAATTCAAAAGCCGGGGAAAATCGATGTCCAGCATTGGACCTTAACAGGCTGATGGTGATGATGATAAATATCAGAACAACTCAACAAGTGCGTGAAGTTCATATTGATTGTTTTCGTGTACGATAAAAATAATGAAGTCAGAGTGTAGACGGAAGCGGTGTCCAACTAAAGGAGTATTAAATAATTGAAAGTTGAACCACTTTCGAAGAAAAAGGTAATCGATTAGATTAAAGTACTGAATCAACCAGTTCCTCTCTGCTTAAGATTTGATAGTAGATGTACCATAGCCATCTACATAAGTATACACGTTCATACACAGTACATATGGGGTAACACAAATTACTTCAATAAGCACGCATGATGGAAGACGGGGCTCCCGCGAAATGGCGAAATACCATCCGCGGTGGATGCGCTACTGAATACAAAATTCACATGTACTCCAATTATAGGAAAACGATTTGCTGCGAATATTCTTGGCAGACTTGCAAATTTAGCCTCGAATCAGCAAAATATATTTATTTTGTTGCGAGTTGGATATGGTCCCGTATGCGTTGGTGACTTTTCAGTTTGCCGGAGCCTACATTCTAACTTGTGGCCGAATGGCTGAAGTGGTAGAATGTTGCCTTTTCAGCGGAAGTTTGGACGTGGTTCGAGGAGCGAGGGGTACCAAGACTCAGATGACTCTAGTCAATCTAGTGAGTCAAGATCAGTATGTTGACCAAATAGGTCAGATATTGGTAGGAGGGAAAGTCAGAAGCCTCTGAAAACGTGCCAGTATGAAGATAGTGATAAATCTCAAAGAAGCACATCAAGTCTATAAGTTTTTTCAAATTTCTATCTGATTAAAAATCAAAAACAACAGCTGGCACTTATTTTTTAATTATAGTTCATGATATATAATATTTTCAATCATAGCATGTAGCTATACAAAATTGAACTTTTATACAAAATGTATTTATTGTGACCGCTTTCGTATAAATCTGACTGTAAAAGACTTTAAATTTTAAGTACCTATATTCATTTGTGTCACATGCACGAAACACGAAATACCACAACACCTGCCACTTCGTCCAAAAATAGGTTAAAAATTAAAGCGCTGTTATTATTAATTTGAGACGTCCACACACCACGCATCTAGTTATCATAATATTTAATATTTATATAAAAATACGAATAGCTTCATAAACTTTAGACGTTAGTCACATTACACGAAACAAAAAGGACAAAGCTAAATTTATAAGTAAAGACAAATATTTCATTCGGTTAGCAACTCAATTAATTTCGCACCAAGTTTATCTTTATTTAGCCTCACGCGTTTGTTATTTACATTACCTGAGCATTTTAAGAGCTACAACATTTATAGTACATTTCTAACACTTTGAAGATAATTTCAATGCATCAAAATATTACGACTGTTATTGCACCGTGTTGCTAGAATAAACATTGCGTGGGTCTGGTGGTGCCCAACATAAATATAGCATAAAAGCAAAACGCTTTTGCGATTCGACTCAAGTTTTATATTGTAACACATGTCAACATACTGCGCGGACTCAGTCCTTCATTAGTGAAACACAAAGCAATGTAATTATGTTTTTATAACAAATAAATCCTCTTTTCATTCTAAATAAACTAACGAAATAAGACATGCTTCCAACTTTTGAAATCAATAGATATATATACATATATGTATATGTAAGTGTGTTGCGTTTTAGTTTCTATAAATAATTGCAGAAAGTCTAAAACTAATAGCACGATAATTTGTTACCACGGATTGACAAGACACACTAGTTACTCGTAATAGTGAACGTCTCTGTCAGAAGTTTTTATAACGTAATGTCAGTCGTCAGATTAAAATTGCAGACTATTCTTGACGTTAGTGGTCAGATCGGAATGGCTTGCTGACCACTGACATAAATAATTTCCCTCTGCCGGTCTCTCAAAGAACTTCAGTCGCGTTGCCAATGGCAACTGCCGTGAGCTTTAATTACATACAGATTAATTATAGTTACATACAGATAATATAGTGACCACTCCCACCATTGTTTCACTTTACGTGTCGTTTATAATCTACAATTACATTAGGGTTACAAGCCCCAAGTCAAATAAACAGCAATCGTAAAGTTAACGCCTAATCTTATAAGAAATAAAATAAGGCCTTACTAGTTGAAGGGGGGAAACTTGGAAAAAGTGAGTCAAAACAATATCATCGCTTTATAGTGCAAAAGCAACAGATCAGTCCGCATTACATGTCGGTTCTGTAAATAAGCTGGTGTCTGTCTGTATAAAAACAAAAGACACGTGCAGAAAGTGTACTTTTTGTTCGCGCGAGAAAAAGTCGAGAAATCTACATGTTGCGGAGCTCGAAACACAAGGAGAGCATTGCGGACGCAAGACACGTCCGAAATCCGACACTTGGCACAGTTCACATTCCACCACACGCTGCGCTCACGAGTAATAGAAGTTTTTAGTTTTAATTACGCTAAATAATAATCTAATCTTAATCACCGGAACAACTTCACAAAGCAATCGAATTTCAAACTTGTTTTGCCAATGAATAGCTCGCCATAAGTATATACCAGACCTACACGAGTATGAACATGTTTAAAGTCTCTCTTGATTGCACTTGAATGCCACTCATATGTACCTACTCGTTATGAATTACAACGCGCCAGCTATGGAACTGTAAGCTTGCCACAAGGAAGTGTTTCAATAAATTTAAATGCCGTTAACTACAATGGTTTTAAATTGATGAAAATCGTGGCAAGAGCAATAAGAGTAAGACTGACAAATTTAAACAAAACAGAGTGGAGCAAGTCGAGCAATTCCTAGGGCGATAAAACGGAAAAGGGGAGATATTTAAATTGAATACGCCGTAAATAAATGCTAAATGAGACAAAGAACTGTGAGAGAATTTGCAACCGAAACAAGAATAAAACGAGCAATGTCGTTAATGAAAGCAGAAAGAAACGGCGGACAGGCGGCTGGGGTCAACTTGTCGGCGGGATATCTCTGCCAAATGGAACCGATTTCTTCCTAGATCACTGTCAATAATGACTTTTTTGGCATTTTTTGTTTTGGCAGACGTTGCTTTATAAAATTATATTGTTATCAAATAAGCTAGTTTTAGTACTTTAAAATTATTGGAAAGTATTATTAGTATAATATTTTTTTGTATACTTTAATTTAAAAATAAAGAATGAACATATTTTTAAACTACCATTGCAAATTTTTTTACAGTCTTTCAAGCGTTTGGCAACAATAAAGTTTTACCCATATTCAACACCAACGATTCACTTTATAGCTATATGATATTCTAATTAAAACGTCTATAAATAATAAGTCGATATCGCAAGAAAATACAAATTGCGACGCAAGCAATCCCTCGATTGCTCAGAACTGGATAAGCTGTGAACTCATCGCAACTCTCAGACTGTCCACCCAGTTCGATGTGTACGCAGTCTATAACTTACGTTAATGTGTCGGCTTCACCGCTAAGTGTCCGATATCACAGACGTTTCGAATGCAAACCTCCAGTATTTCCTCAGGAAATTGGATTAGTAAAATTGTAATTGTGTATGTATTTGTACTGGAAGTGTCATTACATTTCATACGTCTAGGTGAATCGTTTAGAATTAAAGGTCGGGTGAAAACAAAAAGGATATTAATAGCGATACATAATTTCTTCAGAAGTAGGACTTCAGCAGATTTATTATTATTTACATTATTATGCTTCGTTTGTAACCTAAACATTTCTACATTTATTGTGTGACAACATAAAGAATTTTTTCTTAGATCTTTTCAAACATATGAGACGTAGCTGAATCAATTTTTCACCCTCGCAAAACCCTATATTATATTATTTCATAAACACATGAGAACGTGCTTATTAATATAGGTACTTATATATATATACTTATATATATTAATATACTTATATACAACACACTTAAATACATAAATACATATTTTAATGTGTAATATGATTACATTATAGGTACCACGTAAAAGTAGGTATACCTTCGAGTACATAAACGAATTATTGTACCTGTAGGTATTTTTTCATATTTATAGCTTAAATATTTTCATTTATTTGATGTCATTAAAAATGTTAATTACACAGCATTCCCTAAGGATCGTCCTTCAATAGCCAATTTATGTATATTATAGACTGAACTGACCGGGTTTCGGATAGTTCACTGTTGTATGGACTGGTTAATATCGATAACAGCGGGTTAATTGATATGGCTATGCTAATAGCAAATCTTGAGCTAACTTATCTTTATGTGATCTACCCATAGATTCCTACACAACACAGTAACACGCACGGATAATGCGTATGTAGATGCGTATTTGCATTGGTAACATTAAGATTTTACTTGCGACAGCGTCCACGGAAAGCATCGTGAAGCAATCACTCTCTTTGATAACCTTTCTTGTTTAAATGAGGACCCACGAGCTAGCAACATCCGCAAGTGGCCGCTACCGACCCTGGACATCTGCAACCAAACTTAAGAGGAGCATAGGACTAATTGTTAGTGTCAGTGAGTTCAGATTTCATAATTAAACCAGTCATCATCATTATCATCATCATTATCAGCCTACTCCCGTCCACTGCTGGACATAGGCCTCTCCAATGACACGCCACTGAGCTCGAT
>DWME01009696.1:0-10741 GCA_018244795.1 Parelbella ahira ahira | reverse complement strand
GAAGAGTGTAGTATACTGCCACGTTTCACCAGTTACGTTTACGTCTCATGGAATAGGCGGTGAGCCTATTGCCATACATCAGGCACAGATCCACGATAAAATATACTATTTATTAATTTCTGTGAGAATTTTTAATAAACTATTCTCACCCCATTCTGCAGGGAAGAAGAAGGTCGAGATTTGCTCGGAAAACGCACAATGGACTTCAAAGTGAGCTACTTAGACACAGGCTTGACGAGCTTGTACTTCTCCGAAAGCGAGCAGCTGTCCGGCTGTGAGTCCAATGTGAGCACGCCTCCGAGAGCCGCGAGAAGATATAAGACACAATTGAGAGACTTTTTATCAACATGTCGGAATAAAAGACGAGTGCCGGCCACTCCAGCACCACCTCCAGTAGACTACCTCGCGGCAGATGCCGTAGCTGCAGCATATACCAATCTCAACGGAGCGTACACCGCTCCTTATGGGGAGTATCCCCCAGCACCAGCTCTACATTATGCTCCGCCCCCATTAGACGACAGATTCTTAACAGCCGATAATCTTTTCCACCAATACAAGCCACTCTCCTACCACTATACTCCATATGCACCCAACGGCTTCCTCGAACCGGCCCCACCTCCCGGTTATGAGGTAGCGCCAACGTACCACAGGCCGCCTTCACGAGAGTACACTTACGTGGATAGCAGCGGAAGATATATGAGTCCGGTGACAGGCCAGGAGCGAAGGTCGCCTAGCGTTGTGGCTGGTCCCAGTCCAGGGGGCTCGAGTGGGTCAACGGAGCAGGAAAGGATGCAGCAGACCCAGGCCTCGGAGATGCCGAGGCAGACGGTGCTCATGTGGGGAGCAGGAGGCACGGCGCAGGAGGTCCCCGTGGAATATTCCCCACCACAGGTTTGGCGTTACCATCCATCGCACTACCACACCGCTGAAGCGACTCAGTGATTTTTGTTCTAGCTCTAGCTTTCTATGTGCAATCGCTCTTATAATATAATACCGCCATCTGTATTTTGATGATCACGATCACGGCTGGAATATTCATCAGTTCCAAAATGGGTTTCATATCAGATAATACCAGTTATCATCACGAACGCGATCGGAATGTTCATTTGTAATTTCTCAACCACTTTTCACAAACACCAAAGACCAAAATCGATCGATCGCTAAACAGCCTCACTTATTTCTGTATCCACAGCTTATTACATTCCGAACGATGCCTCGCTCCGTTGTTTTCCATACGTATCCATAAATATATTATGTACACTATTTAATTTAATTTTTTTTAACCTCGAGTTAGGTCCTCCATTAAACAGGGTGTTGTCATTATCGATGTGTGTAGATGAATGTTATTCGCGGCAACGATTCGAATAGATCCAAATATTATTTTTTTTATTGTTTAGCATAATTTAGTCGATTTTTAGTTGTATACGTAAAGTACGATCACGCAATGCAATTACACATTTAGTATTAGATGTTTGTAAATATTTATTATATTTCTATAAAGCTTCCGGTTTGTGTTGAGGTTTCGTATGGTTAGTGAGGGTACGCTTATTATTTATTTATAACCAATACCATATGAACGAGCGAAGTGAAGACACAAAAAATATATAACCCTGTTATCAAAATAAAAAGGCTATGTTAATTAATATTAAGCTCATAACAAATGCGCAATAACATCATTAATAAATCGAGATTAATTGGAAGCTGTGTTGTACTCAAGTTCCAAGTAATAATCGTCAATAATTAATTTATCAATAATCTTGAGCTACGTATGTTTTTTTTGTCTTCACTTCGCGATAATTCTTAAGCCGTATAAGACTTCAGATAAAAAGTGAACATATCAGTTATAAATGTACTAGCACGCATATTCTATTAGTCACCAATCAGTTGTATAGATGTCCCTATAATTTAGAAAATCCGTAGCTGTTTATTGGACAAATGACTAATATTTAATACTATATTTATAGGCACATGATGCTAGAGTGTTCCCTTAGAATTTATATGGAAAACGTCTTCTTTTATATCAATAAATTATTCTCATTCTTCTTGTTGCTTTAAAAATTGTTATATTGATACGGAGTAATGAGCGTCACAGTATATTCTTTCAGACCTGAAGTGCTTTTTCCTTAAATTAAATTTAATATTCCAAATATTACTTTACTTTTATGTTTTAGTTATACATATATGTAATCATTTTTGATATATTCAGTTTATAGGGACACTTATACGACCCACACTGCCATGCCAACGCAAGCTAAAACAGCACTCTATGTACATACACGTTGCGTGCCTTTCGTATAGAGCGGGGTTTCTTAATCTCTTTGTATTCATGGACCACACTGAAAGTTTCAAAAACATCATGAAATTTCTTCAAATTTAAATCAGAGTATTGTTGTAAAATTATTTAAAATAAACTGATTTTATTCTCAAATTAAGTTAAGCACATACATTAATGAATTACATTAAAAGTCAAATCGCACTCCCAACTCGTGTCCCTGAACTCTATCTATATTTTTTGGAATCTAACATGTTGGTAAATTAGGCGCAGTATATTATATCTAAAAGTTTCCGCTACAAATATGGATCCTCGGCAACAAAGCCGCGATCCCTGTAAGGGTCCATGAAGCCCAGGTTAAGAAACTCCGACGTAGAGTAATGTAGAGTTCGATTGACTAATGTTCGACTTGTGACTTCGTTGTGCAGTGAGCGGCGTTGGCAGGCAACATCCACGTTAGCGTTATCTACTGACGTCGTAGAGTTAACGTAGAATAGGACTCTGTATCACTAAGGGCACTGTTTTTGTTACAAACATGAATATTTGAACAAGAATATGAACATTTCCACATCACATCGGGCTTTGAGAGTCAGGATATATGGATCTCGGTGTTTTTCGCCTATCCCGTTAGCGACCTGCCATTGAGGGTTATTTTTGCTGGCAATTTTTTTTTGGAATGTTTAAAATCGTTCCATGTTGTCGATTCTACTTGCTTGGTATTTTATTTGGTGAATAAGTTAGTATTGAAATATATACATTATTTGTGAGATCTATTTTATTAAGAATTTAATAAAAATAATGCGCTTTGTGATACAGACAAAATATTCGGTCTTTTCACTGTATGTATATTAATGATAATTAATAAAAATTGTATTGTCCATACGGGTGAACCGAGTTTGTTTTTTAATAAGTAATTAATGAAGTCATTAAGAAAATATCTTCCATTACGTGAGTTACAATCGAATTATAATTTAAGATTTAAGAAATAAAAATATCTGTAAATTTGTGCACAACTTTTGTAATATGACCTTTAACACTTTTACTCGATTTGTAATAATAATAATTAACTTCCTTATGTACTATATACTTACATAGTTCAGTAAAGATTTAAACTTAATATTTTATTTATTCATATTTAATTATTATAGATGAAAATATTTTCATTCAAATCAAAATGTATCCTCGCATCTACAATAAACGGTAATTTTCACTTCCTTGATATTTTTCTAGAAATTTCTTTGTAACATTAAGCTGTTTACTTACAACTAATGATAGTACTAAATATTTTGGATTTTGGAAAAAGTTGGTATGAGCGAATCGAATCATAAATTATGTTTTGAATCTCAAGTACCTACGCCAACTGTACTTTATGACCTTTTTAATGATCCGAAAACTTATGACTGTTATTTATAGAATGGTACCTATAGATCTAAAGGTAATTTCACTAGTGTAGCTCAAGACAAACTATAGGTACATATTATGTATATGTAACAAATATCCATCTCTATGGACGTATACAAAACATTAAGTGTGACTGTGTGTCTTCTGATCTTGGGTCAACTAAAGCAGATGTGACCACGGACGCTATTATTAAAGCGTCTGACTGTTTTCATATTCAATTATTTTAACTAAAACGTCCACATATTTATAATATAAGAATTTCGCTCTAAATTACTACTTGAACATGTAAATAAATAACTAGGTTAAATGCTTTAATTATGTATTATTAACTATGTATTATTCATTGTTTATTCAATATTATTTAATTGAACATATAATTAAGGTTAAGTTAAAAAACTTCTGTATTTATTTTAATATAGCGTAATAATGTAATTAAATGAAAATCAAATAAATTTTTCATGCCACTGATTACTCTCTTTCATTTCAAGTTAAACATCTTAATATCCTGTTATCTAAATTAATTCCTGCATTACTGAAGCTTAACAGTAATATTATCAATAGAAATCTGTATATATGGCTATTCGATATAAAAATAGACAGAAAGAACTTATGATTCGAGTAAGAGATAGGCAAAAAACTATTTTCATTATGTACAATGTACATCTCTATATACATTTAGATACATGTTATAGACGATTTAAAATTTGAAGTCTCTCATCATTTAAAATATATTTATATTTGCTAATAAATATATCTTGTACAAATTATTTTAAATCATTATAAGGAAACCAACAAATTCGCCTAACATCTAGTTACAGCGCCATCTTGCGATGTTCTTACAAACTAAATAAAACTACTCGGCTACGTGTCATTAATGTTCTTAATTAGCGATAGAGGGCAATGTGTAGTACGAGTATTAATTTTGATATTTTCATTATATTACACTGGAATTGATAATAGTATCTAAAAATGTATCATTACTTTATTAAGCTTGCCTGAACCAAAATTACTCTACTTTATTAAGCTTGCCTGAACCAAAATTACACTTCAACTAATAAGCACTTGTCTTATTAACAAAATTGTACACTGTAATGTTACCAAGAATTCAAAATAAATTTTCTTGTTACTAGTTATGGTCACGTGGTCAACGAAAGCGGAATATATTGTTTGAAAACCTTAGAACGTTTCTGCGCATGCTAAAAATGATAGAACAGTTTACGATCACCAGTACATAAGCGTACACTGCGTTATTTTGCAGTTATTACTTACACTTTTCCACGTGTGTGGAATTTAGCGGAACTAATCGACATGGGAAAGTGTGATATGTAGAAATAAGTAGGTTGGTAACAATGCCCATTTAGTATCTACATAAAGACATAAATTAGACAATACCAGGTTCGATGGTACGAGCTTATTATATAGGTACAAATAATAGAACAATCAATGTCAGACTAGTGATGGTATACATATACATCCCTTGATCAATATTGCATTTTCCGTTGTCATTGTCATGTCAAAACAGGTATATTGTTGAATTTAGGTTAGGACTCCGAAACCGGGGTGAGTCAACGTCGGAGAAACGAGAAAACGTCGGAGTTCTAAGCGTAGGGAAATCAACCGCCGATGTTGTTTGCCTATCCCGTGAAGGACCCGATGTGATTTTTTAATAAAGCGGAAAACGTAGAATAAGCTTTCATCAGCAGTTTTCTAAGAACTATATGAGGTTCTTTAAGAAAAAAGCAAAGAGAGCTCTTCTTCAAACCAGACAAAGTATTGGTCACTAAAATTAAATTTCTGTAGGAGAAGATGACCACTTGCCATCAGTCTGCTAGGCTAAATGAAACAAATGAAGGCAGGAATTCTAGGAAAAACCATATAACAGAGAAGTTGTGGTCCACTTAGGACTACTTTTTAAAGAAATTAACACGATATTTGAACCAGGAGAGACTGTTTAACACAGCGTAAGCCACAAAGAGCAAAAACATTAATACAAAACATTGCCAATGGCAAAAAAATGGCAAGTCGTCTGGGTTCAATGTGTAGATATTTAAGATATAACTACGTCTATATCAAGATTATTAACGTTTCTATTGTATTTCCCTACATATATATCTTATTTTTACGCTGGTAAAATAAAAAGCGACATTTTTACTTTTTATTTATTTATCATATTTTTAACATAAGCAGACATAGTGTATATCAATATTCTCTACCAAACAAGTCTTGCGACGTCTGTTTTTCGCCGAAGGGATAGTCAGATGAGAATATCAAGAGCATACTCCCAGATTTCAACTGTTATGTTATAGGTATCTACATCTCATGGAATAGGGAGTGAATAGGTTCACTCCCTATTCCACTCGCTTTAATTACTTATCATAATAATAGTACATGTTTTCTATTATACACTGACTATTATACATATTATATAATAGCCATAGGTCTTACTTAGCCGCCCACGGCAAAGACTTAGTGGGCCCTTTCCATCGCAATACTGACTCATTCTTTTCCTTTTTGTATTGTAACAATGACTGTAAACTGACCCCGTTATTACAGTTGGAATAAAGTTTTCTATTATTATTATTATATATACGGCGTTAAAGAAACGGCCGGTATCTAAACCACGAGTTGCGGTTATTAAAGTGAATTGACCAAAAATTCTCTAATTAATGGAAATCTCGCGTCGAGAGCGGCAGATACGGAACGTGCCAAATTAATTGCTCGAATTAGGAGCCGGTTTCGTACTTTTACTATCAACCTCAAAAACAACATACATATGCCTACTGTATTTCACATAGCTGAATAACATTTAAGGCCTACGTCTGGCAGTGGACGAGAATAGGCTGATTATGATGATCATGAGTAAAATATGACAGCGTTGACCATGAGGGAGACTATTTAGGTTTTTATCCGATGTCGCTCATTAAGATTTGCGGCGATTTTGGAAATCGTATCGTAAACACAAGTATACACAATATTAGTTTGCTATATATTATGTGCTCTTACATACTAAAAATGTTTTATTTTTATTTTAATTATTAAAAAAATTCTCATAACTTCTTATATGAGAATTATGAACTACCTTTTTTAAAATATTTACCTAAGCTTGACAACAGGTTAAAAAAACAGACGAACAACCTTTATTTTATCCCTTCGATAACTTTTATAAAAAATCCATAATGCGGGCAACAAACACCATAGTTTCCAATTTACCAAGCAAATTTTGACATGGTGTCTTATTACAAATAATCTACCATATACATATATAATAAAAATCGTCAATATTACAGCACAATGGTAACCAAAATATGAAGAAAACCTACAACTCAATGGGAATAAAGAATCCGTAACGAAGACAAACTCTACATTAATATATCAATGTCTCCTTACATAATCCCATCTCTATTTCGGGTATTATGTATGACCTAACAAAAGACAAATTAATTCACTCAGATAGAACTGTTACTGGTACGAGACGCGTTATTGTTTGTATGAATAAGTGGCGATTAGTGATGTGAGAGTTAATGCACGCGTGGTGAAGAGCTACAGAGCTATATAGAGTTGCATGGAAATTCTATATGTCTGAATGTAGTATAAATATATTATATCATCACTCCCTCCCTTACGGAGTAGGCAGAAAGAGGTGTGTCCAAATATACGTATTATTAAATACCTGAGGTCTCTTTTTTACATTCATCACTATCATCATACATGCACGCCAGTTTCGGGACTTCTGATTCTCCCATCAGCCCATATCCATCTTATTTGATCAAGATAGACGTATCTTCGTGTCTCGGTACTAGCCTCCATGAACATTTGCATTTTCTTGGCACCTATATCCATGAACATTCGTACTGTACCTACATCTGATTTAATATTAAGTATTACTTTATTCGTAGGCCTCTCCAATGGAGAGGCCTATGTCCAGCAGTGGACGGGAGTAGATTGATAATGATGATGATGATGATGATTACTTTATTCATGTTAAAATAGACAAATCAGTAAAAAGTTAGATAAAAGGTGGTATCAACAGCTCTACATATGTACAAAGAGCTGTCACAGTCGAACACACCACAGTTATCTCAGGACACGCAGCGCATTATCTTCAGAACTTTCGAACGAAGCGTACGTTTTGAGATTTGAAAAAAATACATTTTATTTCCTCCATAAATCTATTTCATACTCAACCTTTTCTGAACACTTTTTATATATGAAAAGTAATTTCAGTAATTTCACGTTTATCATTAATCTGTAGACTTGACTGTGTTTGTGACTATGAAGCACAAGGATATACTCTGTTATGTGGTTTTAGTGGTGAGTATATCATATCCATATATTTTAATTTATATATGCTTATAACTACATTGCACCTTATCCATATAATATTATAATTAATATGCACTACTGGCCCGCTTTACTGGTTGTAAATAAACAATAATACAAGAATTTATTTATTATCATTAAAATTGGATCAGCTGCATTATTCTTAGACAGTTCTTTTAAATTTTTTTTAAAGAAATTATGTTATATTTACAATAAGAATCGCTGCCGTCGCGAATTTTTGAGAAAAATAAATACATAGTTCATACTTCTTCGTTCTTCAAAATATTTTCTTATTTACCCGTTAATCCGCTATTTAGGAAATCTGTCTGCTGTTTCAAATGATTTAGTTCCAGTTTCTATCCATAAAGAAAATGTTTGTGATGAGCAGGTGTGTTTTTGATCAATATCGAAGTGTAAAGTATTTAAATAATGTATACAGACGCCTTTCAACAACTCCGGGGTTAAAAGAGCCTCAGGTGTTTACTAATTTGGGATTTAAATGGACTTATTATAGATAGAAAGTTATTAAAATTATATACCTTGTATGGCAATAGACTCATCCCTTATTGCATGGCAAGATGTAAACGTAACTGGTGAAACGTGGGAGTGTACTACACTACTCTGCCTACTCTAAACTAAATATAACTAAAGGGAACTAACACACTTAACTCAATCGTACAGGGCAGCATCGAGGTTACCATAAACTGACGTAGTAGCTCGTCGACGTAGAGCACAGAACAATCAAGACTCTACCATCCGATTTACGACCAAGTCGTTGAATTGTCGCTCAATGGCAACCAGTGTGGCAAAAACAACTCGTTTACTACCCATTATTATTTTCGTTTCTCATACTAAAATATTTTTTGTAGTTATTTTGGTCACAGATTTAGTACGAGTATATGTTGTTTTGGTTATAGGTAGTGATTTACTGTGGGAAGTATGATACAATTAAATTGAAAATTTTTATTTCATTACACGGTACGATACATAGAGTTAATTAACTTCAAAATGTTGTTAAAATAGGCTGTTGCTAACTGTTAGAGAAAAGAGCCAGACACACCAGAAGAGAGACCAGTAACATTCACAAGAACATTTGACTGAAGCGAAAGCCTATCGATTATAACCGAATGATAATCGATCTTCGGTAGATATTTTCATTCATTCACACTTTATTACAAACATACATATGAAAAGAAATGGTATAAAAGCGGGTTCGAATATAATAGAACTGTTCATTCTGTATATTGAAGAAAATATATTTCCACTCGTACAGTAAGAATGTACTTAGTCTAAATAATATAATATATAAAAGCACTTTTATTCACGACAATAATCTTTGTTCGTATTGGCTAGCATATCCAGTTAATCCATTTTCGTTCACTCATTCAATTATTATCCATTCATTCCTTTGCTGGTCCAATATTTTCATTTATTATGTATGTGCATTTGAGTGCGCTTTCGTTAGGTGGGAATTTTTCCCATTTTACAAATTATTTATCTTAAATCTTTTATTACGTTGTGCCTACACCAACTTTTGTTGTAATAATCTTATTAAACAACTACTCTTGTTACAAATGGGAATACTCATTATTGCTTTTGACATTAAATATCTATAATCTTTGATAAGATGAGTTACAGAAAATAGCTACATGTATATACATAATATGTGTATGTATACTAGGACGTTTGTCACCTGTCTAGTCTTAAGCATAGCATACGCCCTTATCTGGATCGGGTTGAGACGAGTCTGTGTGAAAACGTTTGTCCAAATGTTGATTTATTATTTAACTAAAACGCGTAATGTCACCTAACAGTACATGTCTCATATATAGCGTGTTTTAGTCTGATTACTAAAAGTGAAACATATGTGTGTGAAGAGAAGAATGAATATGCAATGCGTATGCGTGTGTGAAGAGAACGATGAATGCTGAAGAAACGCGTCAAGTCTATTATGACAGATATTTGACACTCGGCTCTCTCTGCTCGCCCCGCAACGAACCTAGCGTGGCGACGTAATAAAACAATAATATTTCATAGTGCGTTATCATTTTAATTTTATAATAATAGAGATTTATAATTACAGCAATTAATTCATACCTTCCAACTCACACCCATAGTATAATTCATTAGTGTATACGAGTACGAGTATGAAAGTTGACACGTAACAATACCCGCTTAGGGAATAGAGTTATTTAGCGGTACGCGAATTTCTATCGATGTCCTGAGGGATGTACGAGTACCACGGGGAATTTGGGAATTACGTATAACAGAAACCGTCAGTTGACCCGATATTAGAACCGTAAAGGTGATTTTACACTAACCGTAGCTATATCGTGTCAGTGATCGACAGTTTTTCTTTGGCCGTATTATGTGCTGTCTCGTATCTCTTATCAGCCCTTTTCTCGTTCCACTGTATAATCTTCTTCTCTTCTCAAATTAAAAAAAAAGGTAAGGAGTATATTTAAGACATATTTAGAATCAAAATATTTTAGTTTATTCATATTACAAAAATATATACCTATATTTAACATTAAATATGTAGGTTTGAAATTAAGACAATTTTCAAAATTAAAATGACATTTGGATAAATGAAATATGCCCAAATTGAATAAAGTCTTGACACGAAAAAACGTGACATTAAAACTGACATAATGACACTGACGCAATGAACAATTGTATATTGGTTGTCAAACCGTCAACGCGTCACGATCCGTCAAGTTACATTGTCACTGCCACGTTTAAGGTTTG
>DWME01009695.1:0-10741 GCA_018244795.1 Parelbella ahira ahira | reverse complement strand
CCGTTGCATACCGGCGTGACGTTTCATCTGTAAAAATTTTACCCTCATGCGCCTAAAGAAGTTTCACTTCAAAAATCACATTTAAAAAGAAATTACGAACCCTTAAAAAGCTTGATGGCGATTAAGATGAAAATAGTTGCCATGGTTGTAGACAGCTAATGTAATTATCTCTATATATAGAGCCATGTCTAGAATGTATCGACCGAGGCTCAAGTGTACTGTAGAGCCCGCGTGGGCGTCCGATCCGCCCTCCACGCCGCCGGTAATCTGATACGAGATAAACAGGGAAAATAGACTTATACCTAGCAGGATTTGATACAACAAATTGAAACAATTCTAAATATAGAAACCGCAGGAAAATTTAAAATATATATCTTATACAATATATGACTTTTGTATATTTAGCATGGACATATTCTCTTGTATAATTACATTTTTTTCCACTAAAGAACATAATTATAATGTGTTTAAATAAATACACAAATTTTGAGGATTTTTGTATGTACATAGCCAATTTATCTACATAGTTTCCTTAGCAACACAGGAAAGTACGGCAGTCAAAGAGGATTAAGGTTCAAAAAGATTTACTCTAATAAACTTTTCTCTTTACTCTAATAATTTTTTCTAATAAACCATTTGAAACTTTCGCAAATTCACCTTGATATTGGCATAAATATTAATATTATTATATGGAACAGGAAAAAATTGGACTTTCAAAGTATGTTACTATCAAATGTTTCGTGAGTATTTATACACATAATTATATACATATATACCGGCTTAACTCACGTGCGTTTTTCGGGATGGTCCGACTACTTTCGGACTTGCACGAGGTCCTTCCTCGTGAACTCCTGCAGTTTGCGGAATGGGAGTCCGGTGGGATGACGATCTGCGAAAGTTTGCAGGCAGATGCTGGATACGACCTATGTCCAGCAGTGGACTGAGATAGACTGATGATCATGATGACAATGATGATGTGTAGCATATAATAGCAAAAACACCATATTTGAAAATCGTGCAAAATAGAAAATTAATAATAAACCTTGCTGCATATAGCTCAACAAATTACGAAAACTTCATTGAAGCGGTATATACTCGCTCTGCAAACGTGCACGAGTCGTAGGAAGTTTCTGTGTCGGAATTAATTTCGCTCGACTATTTACTCGAACCGGCAGCTTCGATAACTGCTATATACCGATATTACTGTTAGACATCATTATATCATCGCACCATATCCCTTATGGGGTACGCAGAGAGCACCCCAAAGTATCTCTATGGTGATGCGATGAGGCTTTTCAGAGGCATGCGTGGTCCATCTGAGAGGCATCTGCGCTTTCTATCAGGTGCGATCGCAGTCAAACGCTAGACTATCATATAATAAAATAGATACAATTTGTTTCTCATGTACCTAAATAATAATATCCTCTTATTGCTATTATTATCAAAAAATGTCAATAATTAATAATAATAAATGAATAACACAATACATAAAAAGTTATTTGCTTTTTAAAATACGAAAGAGAGATCTGCATATCTACATACGTAACTAAGTCGACAGAGAGTGGGAGAATTCTATTTTATCGCCAGTGTAAATAGCAACCTGGCAACGTGACACCGGGATATATTTCACGATACACGTGTAAGTAGAGATCCGGGTATCCGGGTAGCGAGGGGAACGCACGGCGCACTGAATGTCAGGCATGGATTTATTTCATGACTCAGGACTGTTTCACTGAAAACACTGTAAATTACCATAACTCTTGTTAAAGTTTGTAATGCCACGGACTGCGAATCATCCCGGGCGAGCGCGCACCTCACGATGGCTTCATATTATTGATTCACATTAAAATTTACACGTGTTGTTTTTTGAAAAATTGGCTTTACATTCCTATTATGCACAGAATATGATTAGAGAATCCAATTTGTTTACTGTAACATGTAATTCAATAAAATTATTATCATCCACCCACAGCTCCATGTACAACTCAATATATCAAGTTGATATGTATACATATTTATATGTATGAACACAAACATGAACGTAAAAATTTATTTATACGATATTCACAATACAGAGAGTTATAGCGTAGTTAAATATCGCCCCAAATAGTTTCTGTGTAAATTTTATGCCTTAAAACCCACGCCCTAAACGCACACGTCCACGTTTACCAGAAGGTTAAGTTTAATGATAGTAATAATCATTTTGGTTTAATAAGGGCCATGTCCTTCATAATGGTCCATTTATGCGTCGCATAGGTGTCGCTTACTTCCAATAACCATAAAATAATAATATCTACTTACGACACAAAATTACTCAACTATTAAACGAGACCTTAGTAGAAAATTACTCGGTTATGGCCTCAGCAGTTCTATTCATCTTTATCAGTCTATTTCCGTCTACTGCTGGACATAGGCCTCTCCAATAGCACGAAACTGTGCTCGATCTACAACTTGTCGCATCCAACTGCTGCCAGCCACTTTGCATGTATCGTCACTCCACCCAGCTGGAGGGTGTCCTATTACTTCTATTCATGTCTTATAAAACAACTGTGGAAGATGTTATATATGCTGTGCATATAATTTATATTCATAATGAAAAAGAAATGGTCGTGGTATGTTATTTATTCATAATCTTATTTGTCTAAATTTAGAAAGATTACCCGTTAAGGCAAACACGTTATTTCACGATGAACTTAAAAGCTTTCGTAGAACGAATTTAGCGTCTGAAACAGAGTACTGCTTAAAGAAAGAACCGTAAATTAGAAATATGCCATTATTAAGCATTTTTGTCAAAACGCTTCAAACACCTATTTTTATCTGTATCTCTTCGAAGTGGTAGGTAGAAGCGTATAAAGCGTTTCCACGTTACACCATTATGCTATATTAATAACCGTTTCGTTGGTCGAGTGATTACAAGCGCGACTGCTAATCCAGAGATTCTGGTTTCGAACTCCAGGTCGGGTAACATTATGTTTTTATTACTTGAAATTCCTAGTTGCAGCTCGGAGTCTGGATATTTACCCGCTGTAAGGCAATAGGCAAGCAATAGGCTCGCCCCCCATTCCACGGTGGGACGTGTAAACTAGTAAATTGTGGAAGTGTTACACATTTCTCTGCCAACTCTTTCGGGCTAATATAGGCGTTATGTACCTACTATACTTGCAACGTATAGGAAAAATTCTGTATAGGAAAAAATGTTATTATTATGCATTTTCTGATTTTGAATGTCATTTCCAATAAGCATAAAATAATAATACTCGACTCTATAAAGCACTGACTAACAAAAGACTACGTGTTTGAATAGAATAAAAGGCCATTCATTGCATTGTCTATGGTCTGTCAAAACGTATGATATTGTCTGTGATGTTCCACGAACTCTAACAAAGCCGCACAAAAGAGCACACCAAATTTATATATGTACTCGTATTAAATAACTAGTTGAAATAAAGTGGGATTTACCTTTGACATTTTCAAACACTATAAGTCAAGAAATATTATTTTATATAACTTTCCAAGGCCTCAAATATCATAGCCAACTAAGTCAGATACTAACTAATAGGGGAGTCAATAATCTGCTAAGCCAGCGTTGGCTAAATACTGAAGAGAGCCATGGATGTAGAAGAAGCACGTGAGATCTGTAACACTAGAGATATTTGGCACTCGGTGCCCACCGATTAGACCGTAAGGAACTTGGCGTGATCATGTAATAATAGATCTTTTTTGTAACAATTCCGAATATTTTAATAAATGAACCAAGCTAACTTATAATAGAGCTACAGTTAATAGTACTCGATTACTTCAATAAAATGTAGAGACAATTTATACATGACTCAATGTTATACTGTTGTCCAATAAGATTCTATTTTACTGTTTGCGTCTTTGTGGTGACGATTACGAGTATCTAGAACAGATTAATGCCGCATGGAGACTTTTTTTACCAGCAACTGACCGTTTTAAATTCTTTAGTCATTTAATTACTTCCCAGTTATGTTGCTTGTAAACAGGAGTATCGAAACCAATTAGAAATACG
The DNA here is from genome assembly GCA_018244795.1 of Parelbella ahira ahira. Classification (NCBI taxonomy): domain Eukaryota; kingdom Metazoa; phylum Arthropoda; class Insecta; order Lepidoptera; family Hesperiidae; genus Parelbella; species Parelbella ahira. The sequence goes on along the minus strand of DWME01009695.1, from coordinate 6,711 downwards.
AGTTTGAGAAGTAATCATAGAACACGCCTGGGGAAGTCCGTCGCTGTCTATTATCATCTTATCATATTATCTACCGTGGAGCAATTACTGTTGACGCAGTTTGTGTTTCGATCTGAAGGGTACGTGATACAGGTACACATGTATACTAAAAACGATTATCTATCTACTTAAAATAACAATAATTGTTATGTGGCTTAAATTTGTGTACGCTGGTACTACCCCGGGCTAACAGTGCAAATGTTCTACCGTCTATTAAGAAACAGGCACAATATGTCGTAAGAGGCGATGAAAAGAGGCTTGCGGGGTGAATAGTATGGATGAAATGTAATTTTACGTCGCATTTTCGTCGATAATAATCAATGTTGATTTCTTTCGCCTTGACCTTGAGTCAGTAATCTACAGCGCTATTGATACGAGTCCCGCTTCTTTGTTTATTTACCACAATAAATCCGTTTATAGAAACTACAACTTTTATAGCCGTCTATCCGCTCGTTCAAGGTAATATTCATAATCAACGATATAAATAGACCCGGGAGCAGTCGCCAAGCTTTGTTCTTTATTGAATCGCCAAGGTTTTCTTTGGAACTGCAGTTAACGTGCTGTTTTTCAAACTTCACATACATTCCTTTCGAGCTCTATCCATAACACTATATTTCAAGTAAATCTTAATATCAAACTCTATATTTCGAACTCTCCCAATGTTTGCCAATTAAACTAAACTGTGTACATATGTACATATGTATATAAGCCAATAGGACAGAACAATATATAGATCCGTAACAAAACAAGTAATTGTCGATTTATGTCGTTTTATTCCCTTTATAAATAATTACAATAAATGCTAATTTCTTTTGTAATTTTTACACTATAACAATACTTACACAATTCTAAACGCTTACAAGACGCAGGTAACCTTGTTTCACTTATAAATGTTAAAATATTCAGTTATAGTGAATTTGAAGTAACACTTTGCAAATATATAGATATAATTGGTTTTTGAGGTTAAATTTAAAACAAAAATGAAACAAATAACAATTAGAGCGCAACGCTGATATAGTACGTAATGCAACCAGTCTAGAATTTTTTACTAATTATCTTCAAACAGTTCAGCATCGACCGTTAAGTAGTAACTCAAACACTGTTGAGAAGATAATGAGGAAAGACAGCATCCAAATTAGTAAACTAAAGACTTTTGGAAGTATTTTGACTTTGATACTGTAGGCTAGTCTGTAAGCTTTAATATAAATTAATCAATACAATTTGATTTACATTCTCTTTTACTAAAAATAAGTAAGGATTTCATATACATTACTCTTGTGTTATATAACATAACAGATGTGTAGGTGTCAAAGTGACTAAGCTGCAAGATTACATTTCATGACGTCACAGCGTATCGGATATCGGTTCTCAGTCTCGGGACTCGGACCTCGTGCATATTGCGGACTTATATCACACAACAATCAAACGATCCTGTCAGTTTTGCGTTTTAAACAAAAACTAATAGTATATTAACAACAATTGATGATACGCTTAGTGATTTATTCTTCCAATTACCGAAAATCATATTATGTTATTACGCTTCCGCAGACCTTATTAATAATATATGTGTATTTTAAATCTCCTTTGTTGTATAGCGCGCCTATTTCCATGTATTTCTAGCTTTGTTTTATGACATCGATATTAGATAAAAAAACATGCCGGCAAATGAAATAAATGATCTTAATTTATCCAAAAATAAGACTAATAATGAACTTCTTATCGATATTATGAAAAGTGAAGACAATAGTAGGTACCTACAAACAGTATTCCTTACAGTAGCATTAGTAATAAAAATAATAAATAACATATGCCTGTACTTCCAAAAAGGGGTAAGCAGAGAACTGTAGTACTCTGCCACGTTTTATCAGTTACGATTCAACCGGTATTACCATGCACCGAGAACAAATCACGACCCCGAGTAGAAGTTTTTCAAGTTAGAAAAACCCAATAGTGGGCTACCTGGAGATCGAACCCAGTACTCCTCGCCCAGCATTCGACGCTTGCAACAGCATTCGACGAACGAGGCAATTTATAAATGTAATAAAAATATTTATACAAAACATTTGGTTCACAAGACGCAGTTCTCCTATAATCAACATAATTATACTCTTAAGCAGATTAAGTTCCCTTCTCTCTTATTCTAACATACACTAACAAAAATACAATCGTATTTAATGATACAACAAAAACTTGTTAATCTTCTTCAAATCTAAAAAACAATGGTACAAAAACTGTTATTTGCCAATAAAACCAAACAACCAAACCAATTAACATTTTTTCAAATGCTGTTTAAAAAGTTTATATTCGAAATAATGTAGTGATTTTATTGTACAGCATAATATACTTGTTATTTATTTCTTAGTTATTTTTTTTGTCTTGATTTATTGCCATGGCATTATATCAAAGATTTTTTAATTTTTTTCTTTCTTCATTTAAGATGGTTTTTAATTATTAACATCTACATATTTCCAAATTACTATTAAAGTGATTTGCAATTTTATTTTAATTTTAGTTTAAGTTCATTTAATTTGTCTTTAGATCATATTTTTTCTATAGTTAATTTGTAAATTGTAATTCCTTATTTTATTCGACATTATTGTTTTACAATTGAGAAGTCATTTAGTTTTAAATTTATTAGATAATATTAAAATTAATCTCATTAATTATAATAGTAGGTACTCATTTTGTTTGCGGAACTTAAGAAATAAACAAATATATAAAAACAAATTTCAAAAGATTACTTCCTCCGTGCAAAAATATTATTATTTCCCAAAGCTAATCTCATCATACTCCGCTAAAAATATCCAATCATCCATGTAATATGCTTTCGTGGAGTCCAATCAGCGGCGAAACAAAACAGCTCATGTCGATGTTATAATAACAGAGTATCGACCGGTAGCTGCGAAAATATGAGATTAAAGCTCATGAACGACCCGCTATATCGACACTAGTATGTATGTATGTAGGTATGTGAGAACATATTGTTATTAAGCATTGATGGATTAGGATTAGAGTTATAATGCCTACGTATAAGAACACAGTCACGAATATAGAACACGTCAGGTCGGCAAAGATAGAGATATTTGGCACTCGGTGCCCTGTCTACCTAAACGCTATATAAAGCTATATAAAACACCTGGTGTGATAATATAATAATAATACGTGATTTTTTTGCCCCGTACCTCTATTTTGAGAAGTTAACCCAAGTATTACATTCAAACGCCAACTAAATGTCTACCGTATGTCGCATTGTGGCTTAAGTGGTCTAATTTGTTCATATATCACAAGTCTTATTCGTGGTACAATTAGAGACTAACGTAGCAGATGAAACAAACGTCTAAAAGACCAATTATTATTATATCATCAAGTTAAGTCCCGTACAGGGTAGGCAGAGAGCACCGGGAGTTACTAAATATCTCTGTGGTTACAAAGCTGACGTGCTTCTTCTACTTTTATCACCCTCGTCGTTCACGCAGGCCAGTTTCGCAGATTTTTGACTTAACTCAGTTCAGATATATGATTTTGGAAGGCTTATCGCTGGTAGAGGTTAAGGTCATAGATGAGGTTCAGTAAACACCAATCTTTCTGGTCCGTTCCTTAATCCTAATACGAAATTGGAATGTTTTCATATCAAGAAAATTCTTCTACATATAAGTCATGGAATCCCTCGGGACAATTTACTACATAATTAGAATACCGATAACAGTAGCCTCGTGTCTTCACAGCTAAGTGCAGGCTTTAAGCGAAATTAGAAAGTAAACGCGGGGGAGAGATTAATGGTCGGTACTCTCAGGGCGGAGGGTTGGTAATGAATTACATCATAGACAACGGCTCACATAAAGCGGCGCAAACGTTGAGTGACATTTTACAAATACCGAGGGCTAAACTAAGTACATACCTACACGTTTGCAAATACTTTTAAAACAAGAGAAGATAGTTTTGCCATACATTCTGAAACAATGTGAATACAAATATAATTGCTATACATACTGTAATATTTTTTTTAACTTTACAGATCTGACGCGCTACATGTGTTATAAATGTTTTCATGGTCTCTGCCTAACCTGTCATGTACGTGAGTGTGGCGTGTTGAAATAATTACAATACTGTCAATTCTAGATTTTAGTGTCCCCAGCGTATCGCATGCATATCGTATAAGACCTTTGTTTTCAAAATGAATAGAGTTTTTTTATATTAGTTATGTAATGGGACTTATATTATGCGTAACTCTTTTGTTTTCCCATCTGCTCATCTCTTTAGGATGTAATAATAACGATGAAATATTATTACATCCGGACAAATTTACATGTTAAGATGAAAAACAAGAGATAATTGTATAGTTCATGAATATGGTTTGGCTCATAATGATTATGGGATTTTTAATATAATAACAGTAAAAAGTTTACGTAACGGCCCGTTCGTGTAATGTTACTGAACATGATTACTGAGAAGCGGGTCCTGGGTTTAATTCCCGTCTAGGCAAATATTTGTGTGAGCAATACAAATATTTATTCTGTATATGACTATACAAAAGTACTTTTAAAATTACAGGTACTCGTATATTCATACGTTTGTGAATAGTTTAAACGTTTCGTACCTTTGTCGTGCCACTGGCTCTGTTCAGCCCTATTCGGCCTGATGGCCATGTTCGGAGATGGTCTAATATAGACATGTACATATTTAGGTATAATTGTAAGAAATACGTATATATTACATTTATGTCATATATAATAAACCCGAGAGAGCTTCAATGATCCACGCCGTTTATGTGGATTTCGACGCCTGACAACGACTTCTAACTAACTTCATGATGTTATTGGTATTTTAAAAATTAAATACAATTTAGTAAAAATGAAAAACGATGGCGTGTACAGCACCCCTGGCCAAATTGATATTATGTAATTGAAGTCATTAAACTAATTGTATAACACTAATGTTTATCACTTCCACATGTAAATTTTTAATTTCATAATATGCTTAAAATATGTTCGTAATGAATTCGAAATTTTATGGAAATTAATGTCACATAAATAATATTACTAAGACTGCCAGCTGCCAGTCGCTGCGCGTATTATGAACACGAAGAGCGCGCTCTGTAACGTGCTCTTGGAGACACCCATATCCAGCAGCGGACGGAGACGGCCAGATGATGATGTAAATGCAACGTGTTATTAATCTCACTACGTTTGCAAGCAGAAGTTAGAGGCTCATTAGACGAGGCTATGTCTGTCAATGGACTAACACGAGCTAATGATGATGATGATAAAAGCGCATAGACTGACTAGAGGTGATTATGTAATCTATAATGCAAAATATACATGCAATAAGAAAACGAAACTGTCTTCACACATTCGAAAATGTTCTGTAGTTATAACTGTCATTATTTTCATCAGTTAACATATATAAGTATTCATCAGTTATTAGTGAGTACTAACGTCAGTCTCCATGCATCTACAAGACTTCTTTTTATTATTCCCGAATCCACGTAACATCATCATGTTATTATCCTATCAGCCGTCCCTTTATTTGCTAGCATCTGTACAGAAACGTCGTGCAACGCTATAGTTAGTAGGTACATAAATCTTCGATCCGGGCTATGGTTTCATCAATACTACAAAATTCACGACACCGACTATTTCACGATACCTATTTGTAACATGAACATTGAAACTAGAATGGTGAAATTTATATGTACATGTAAGCAACTGATATCATAAACAAAATTGCGCAGGTCTTCATAATGTTAATAAAACCACTCATTCTGTGGCAGACCCGTGTCCAACAGTTGAAAAAGGGCTGATTATGGGTATAATTAAAAAAAATAGCTTACAATTGTCTTGTTCTATCACTCCTATCCATAGTTTGGTTCTCAGAATAGATATCTGTTAACTTCCAATCGATTAAATGAAATACAAAATACGCATTATGCAACTGTAAGCATATCGAGAGTTCAACGGAAGACGAAATATTGTTGGTATTCCGCTGGTTGCGTAAAAACTAAAGTTTTTACAAACACATTGCAAATATCATGTGCAGTCATATTAAACATTTTTATGACATATGAGTTTTCTGACTCACGTGTTCAGTAGATACGATCGTGTGATCGTATTTACACATGAATCAGCACCTTCATCATTGTCAACCCATTTACGTCACCATGTTGGCTCCGGGTCTCTTCTCAGAAGCAGAAGGGTTAAGGTCGTAGTCAAATGCATAACTTCTAATTGGATATTCAAAAAGGTGCACGGATATCATATATGGAGGTGTTCATATTATTATTTGTTGTCGTGATATCACGAATATATTCTGTAGCTTAAAAAACGTAATTTTTCATGAGACTACTGTTAATTAACGCTTTGTTGTTAGAATTGCTCGCTTAATAAGGCCGGTTCTATTAAAAACTTCAAACAAAACACGAGTGGTCTGATAAAAAAATCCATTGTTTCATAAGCGTGAAAAATTTGCTAAACAGATCCTTATAATTAGAAATATTTTTTTACATCTTTTTGATAGTGTGACTAAGCAAGACAATGACTAGATTGTCGGTGCATGCTGCGTCAGTATGCGTGTGAAATGCAAATGTCGATATTTCCGGATGAGACTTGTAATGATCATTCGTATTGACAATGTCTTGAGATAATGATCACTCGTAATGAATTATCTCAGCATGAG
>DWME01009694.1:0-10741 GCA_018244795.1 Parelbella ahira ahira | reverse complement strand
CCGTCGGGACTAACAAAACTCTTCCGGTCCAGTAACCTATTATCATATGCTGTGCCATGACAGTTTAAAAAAAAATGTGGTTTTTGAAAATGCAGAGTTTATATTTATAATTTAGAATTTCTAGTAGTGACTCGGAGTCTAGATCTGTGTTCGGTGTACGGCAATTGGCTCACCACTTATTCCATGGGGTTTAAACGTTACTGGTGAAACGTGGGAGTGTACTGCACTCTTCTGCCTACTACCCCTTCGGGGATTACAGACGTGATATTATGAAATGAAGGCATAAAATGAAGACACACGAAAGGCACAGAAGTTTATGAAATATAAGGCACATTTCTCACGACTAGTTTAAATTTAATGTATATTTAATAATTATGCAATTTAAAAAAAATATATACATTTTCAAGGTAACGTTTTATAAACCTAGAATGACAAAGAAAATGTGTGCCACATTATTATGGTTGACATTTAAAAATTCTAAATACAAAAAAGAACATTTTAAGGCACATTTTTAATCTCTACAGCTCTATCTAGAATTTTTATCAAGCCAAAGTTACAACCGTTAAAAAGCTTAATCTAAAGACAGGACTATTCCACACCGCGAAGCAGAAAACGGTAAGGGAGTGTTTTTTCGAAAATCCCTTTTTTGCCGTTAAAGGGTTACTTGCGAGCAGATGTAAGATGGCTGCCGGGTATTAATGGTTGTCTTCTGAAGATCATTTGTTATGCTACTGCCTTTCTTCGTGGACAACAATCGGTTTTAATATCGTCTTTTTATACTAAGATCACGTTTTCTCTGAGCTCACAGCTGTATTTTGACATATATTGTGTATTATGTATGTTTTCTTAAATCCAATGCGATATGTGGTAAATGATATAAGCTTTCATATTCATCGTGTTATGTTATTTAATAAATATAACAAATACAATAGAAAATAATGTAATATATTCAATAAAATTTATTTACTTTGTCATAGGAGGTAAACCTAGGCGTTACAACACTTGGACAATCGGATATTGGAAATCGGAGACCTCGTAAAAGAAGGCGGGGTGAAACGATCATATAATAGACGAGCATATACATATGTATAACGACTTCAATGAAGAGGAGGCAAAAGATATCTTCCATGTTCGTAGCTGGTGAATATCACTAATAGCTGCTTATTCCTATGCCAAATAGGAGTGACAATATGTAAGTATTATATTAATTTTAAATATTCTTATTCATATTATCTCTACGAGTTAAGTCATTCACGTACTAGGTTCATTCAATTTGATTTCATTACAGAATATTCTGGAAAGGAAAACTTAATATTCATACACTCGTTTAATACGATAATCATATTTTACGCATTTTTTTATCTCTGCCAATATACCAAAGGTATCGCAAACTTCAGGGGATAAATGCTTGCCCTCGAAAATATTGTGGTATAATTTTTATATTAAATATTGTAAATTAGTTGTGACAATGATAAGCTTAAACTATGTGTCATTTCGTCTGATAAAATACATTAAAATTCACAATGAAAAATCAAAATTAAAACGTTTACAAAAACAGTATTATATAATAAGTATAAAACAAATAGTCAAAATTAAATTATTTCAAAATTAAAAAACATTCCATTACATTACCTATATTTATTTAATAAATATCGACTAAATATTTTTTTTTGCCCTTTACCTCGTATAACAGTAAATACTCGCGACATAAGATGGCAACACTGACGCTTATGGTCGGACATGTCAGTACGGTGCGGGCAAGACTCGTTGTGAGGATACGCTGAGAACTACGAGAGATTAACTTCGCAGCTGTCAGTGACGACACAAGTTCTCAGTAAAGACATTGTAAACAGTATAAGTAATGAGAAATTGTAAAGTCTAGGTTGTATTAGGTACTAGTGGAACTAGAACTCTTGTAAAGAGTCGAAGGTTGTACGTTTATATATGCAATGTAGTCTTTATGCTGACGGTAAATAATATGGCTTCTCACGTTAAAGGTTGTTTTGAGTAGTAACGTTATTAATATTCAACCTTTTAGTAATGTTTAGCACAATATAAATATTGCTCTTTTACGTTATATCCCAGTAGAATGAAAATATACAGGATTTAAAATTATTTTCCAGGATTACCATAAATATGACAGATCTTTTACAGCGTTGAGAGCGTTATAGAACCTGAACCTAGCTATTATAAATATACAAATATTATTGCCATGAGTTTCAAATTCCTTTTTTAGACACGGGTATACATAATTATATAAGTTGATATGAATAAAAAAAGTTCTCAGGATGTTACTCCTTCAGAAAGAAGGACGCAACGTAAAATATCTGTTGAAGAACGTCGACCAATAAAAATATCGATCGCTATAAACTTACCGCTTGTCAATATCTAGACCTGTGTTTAGGTAGGGTGTCTGTCAGCACAAGTTTAAGCGAGATAATTTGAACGATATTTTTTACGACAGAAAACACAGATGCTTGAAACCTTTGTTCAGATCTGAAAAGATGTAAGAAAGATTTTGCTTGCGTATATTTGCGTAAGAACAAAGGTGTATAAACCTTTATTCTTACGCGGTTTTCTCATTTTAACGAAGTAAAAAAATAAAAAACGAAGTGGTGAGGAGAAACGCAAAATTGTGTTCCAGTGTAATATAGTGGTCTCACTGCCAATGACTGATGTCAATCATGCTATATTTTGGTTTAAGAAATCAGGTAATTACATACCACATTTTTTTCAACTATATCAACTAAATTTTTTTCTTATAAATCAGTAGACAGAAATATGAAAAGTAGCTCTCTTAAACACGTTATAATTAAATGTTTTATAATAATTCCACTTTCAATTCATTCTAGTAATAGTTCAAGACCTTAGTATGTCTAATAACAAGAATTTTCCGAAAATATTGAAGTAATAATTTGGAAACAATGTATTTTCGCGTGCCACAAGAACATAGCATAATATAGATTTATGTCCCATTAATGATGTAACACTGGTGCTTTTAATAAAAATTGACACCCTACCACAAAGTTACACGGAGACTTGTCTACACATTTCTCAGCTATGATACAGGTTTCCTTTTAGAGCAAATCTTGATATTATTACCTCTGTATTAATACGTAACTGTGAAGCAATAAACACGCCATACACAGCTTAAATGAATTTTTAATACTAATGAAGAGATTCTTTAAGAAAAAATTTACAATTTCTGTCACTTTTTACACTAAATTTGAAAAAATATTGAAGAACATTTTTCTGTATTGAAATATAAAGTTATTTTTTTATATAATTGTCATCATGAAAGCTATAAATTATATTTACAATAATAAATGTACAAATAAAATTAATACAACTAAAATAAAACACACGTCAGTAGAATATTCTAGACACAATAAATTTGCATTCACATTATTAATTCATTCAAATTAACAAAATAAACGATATACAAACCGAACCATCTGTTGGGTGTACAGTTATTACCAGTTTCATGGCATTCAGACATATCTGTATGTCCACATAAGAGAAAAACGTTTGTTTTCGATAATTTTGTTTTAATCAAGCGTGTTCAGTCTATAAAGTGTCGAATGTCTGACACTATATTCCATAGAACGTTTGATCGACACGGACTTACAAATATACCGGTAATATGTCTTTTTAACTAATGAGCAGTTTAAACTTTACATATTATAATTTAAATTACAAAGAATGTACCAACTTAAAAGTCATTATCACGATAAAAGCAGTTAATAATTTTTTATTATTATTTTGTTATAACGCCCCATCACGGTCTCTTACAGGGTAGCCTGAATATCACTGTCCTTACAGACCTGTCGACTGTTTTGTCCATTTATACAGATGTAATCATTTTTGTATAGGTTTCTATTAAGTTGAATATAGATATAATCGCTACTTGATTGCTAAAATAACAAGATCGTAAAATGGTTGTGGTGAAACGTGGGAGTGTATTACACTCCTTTGCCCATCCTTTCAGGGAATACAGGCGTGATGTTACGTTTTTTTTATGTTACCAATTCTAAACTACTAGCCTATCATTATTAGTGTTAATATGCTCTAATTTAAAGTTGTACTGACCAGAATGCAATAGTTTAATGTCTTTCCGACATAACTGATGACTGCAATGAACTTGGCAAATCGTCTTCCACTGGCAATTTATTTGCAATCCTTTTATTCCCCTTAACGCGCTGTTATAAATGAAAAACACCTTAAACGCATTAACAATACCCGTATAAAGAACAGCGCGTTTGATATAAAAGCATTATTTAATAGATAATTATTACTCAGCTCACACCAATAACTATTTACGTTTAATTATAAATTTTAAAATACACTGTTAATAGTAATAAGCAAAATTTAACCGCTACGCTGGCAACACCTGCTGATTATAATAGGATAACTCTAATGGTATATTGTGTAGCAATAAAGTGTTGCCATAATGAAACAAATAATCTACAATGCATTACCAGCATACATGTTTTATGGCTAGCTAAATTGAAAATGAGCACACGGCCATATGGTCGATAATAATTGATATGTGTAGCTAATGCACATCTGCGTATAATCTAAGTATCGTTCCTATGATCCTTACCGTTAGCCTTAACTCATTCAGAGAGAAGGGGCAAGAGAGAGGTGAGACTTGTGTCCACCAGTGGAACAACAGTGGGTTGACGATGATGATTATGATCTAAGATCAGATAAGATAACTGAACTAGACTCAATCGGAATGTCTTACACCTATCCTTATTTCACCTTAGCTCTCTTTAACTCTCTTTATTATTACAAAAAGGTGTTCCTAGGTCTGCAAGGGTAAAGAAATTTGACTCTTAGTGCTCTCTTCCTACCCTGTAAGGAGTCTGGGGTGACAGTATAATAATAATTGTGTCAAAAGGGTTGCGTTGAATAAACATTTCTCCATCCTCTATGTACTTGAGTGCCCAGATCATTCAGCAATCAGATACCATCCTAACATGTAATATAACTTCCTTCCAGAACAAAGCGACGTAGTGTTCCAGTTTTTTTTTGCCCCTGAAGAGGATCAGGCCTCTGCGGTAATCGGTCTACTCGACAATTGGCACCCCTATTACGTATCACCCTTTGTTTGCCAACACGTGATTCCTACGAGACAGCGGTACTCAAAGCTAAGTTTGACCTTTTGAATTATTTTATCTAATATTAATGAATAATTTACCTGAGTTCGTTCTTATAAACAATTGGTAAATGTGACATTAATTGTGGGACGTATTTTATTGTTATTGATTTCCATTATAAACAAGTTATGGTCTGAGACGTCATAGATTATTTTTCGTAGATTTGCAATATATATTTTTGTAAATGTCAATGGGCGACGGTGACGATTTACCATCAAGAGTCCGATTTGCTGTTTATCAGTTTATGCAATAAGAAATACTCGGAGTAAAATTTGGGAATCACTGGACGAAATAGCAAGCCTGGGTAGCGCTACAGTGCGGTGGGTGGTCCAGGTCTACAAGTGCCACGTGCATATATGTATAATGAACCCACTCAGCTTCCGGTACAATATTTGTGATCAGATGTACTTATATAAAGTTTACCGATAATTATATTAGCCCTATAACCATTAATAATATTCGTTTACCTCGTTTGTGAGACGCTGGAATGTTCCGTGTAACTTTGAGTATTAGTAAAATTATGTAGAGCGACACTGAATATCAAATATACATAGATGTCTGTTCTTACAGAAATGATGACATCCTCCGCCTAATCTGTAAAGGACCTGGCGTGAAGGTGTAGTAGTTATGAATAGCGATAGTTTTCGGATTACCCAATCTTGGTTTTTTAACCTTAATAAATGTATGTTTTTTATGGTTGAATATCATACTTTTGAAAGAGAATTTAGAGGCTTGGATACTTTTAAAAAATAATTAAATTTCATTCGAAAACCTAAACTAATTCTAAATAAGAACTCTACTCTGTCCAAACCAATCTCTATATTTTTATATTGTCTTCTCTTTATCTCTACTCTCTACTATCACTCACTAAGCAAAGCATGAGCAAAAAACCTACCGAAATCCATCAAAAGCCGCGACTTGACCGTTAAATAAAAAGGCACTTAGTACGCCAAAAAGAAACCAGCATCAGTAGATCTTAACTGTACCTACGGCAATTATTTTTAAACATATCTGTTTATAGAGAGGGCTGGCCACTTAAGATATGTCCAAAAAGTTTAAAAAGACCGCGATAATGTACGGAGCACTCTTGCCGTTTCTTTTGGCTCTGCGCACGCGCTCGACATATTTTTTGCTTGACGCGAACAATAACTAATTAATGCGGTACTTGTTTAATGTACCTTCGCGAACATATGGCGAGAATTTCGCGTACAGTCGAGTACAGTTAGCCGCGAACCTGTTGGATAAGCTATAGATATGCTTTTGAATGTACCGCATGCGTGGCATGTTGGAAATTAGGCGGTTGTGGAATATTGTTTCAAATTATATTGGTATTTTGGAGCTGTAATTACTATTTATTATTTAAGCTTATTTCCGTAAATTATGTATCTATATATTTATCTATTCTTATAAATACTTCTGCACTTTAATAATCCAGAAAAGTTAGGTCACAAATAAAGCAGGTGTTACCATAGGTAGGTATCGATTTTTTTCCAGCCAAGCAACCTGCGATTTCAGCAGCTGGTAGAACCGTCTTTAGAAATGTTATAGAGTTCCCTTAAATGATTTTTTGTTACTAAATTAGAGATAGTTTTCTAATTATCCGTAGCAAAGTATCTTTTTTTATTTCACCACAATACCTGCCAACATCAGCAACACCACAACATCAACAACACCAATTAATATAAAGTTATTATAGTTTTAAGAAACACCGATTTTACTAACTACTAACTACTAACTACAAACCCAGATGATTTATATATTTTTGTTGCAACAGTGAAACGAATAGCATCTAGACATCGGATAACATGGTCTTTTCGATGTTTCTTCCCCTTTTCGTAAAATGGATTGCTAATATAATAAACAACGTGAAGTCCCGGGTATCAGCTGATTTTTATACATTAGTATGGATTAGTAAATGCACAATGACTTGATTGTTAAATAAATAAATGACTTAAGATGGGCACCGAACCGGGAACAGCTGCGTAGATCACGCCACGCATGGTACGCGCCAAAATATTAATTTCACGGATCTCTTCTCGGAAATCACGGTGGCTAATTTTTTTCTGCATCCACCGAACCATCCGAGGAGCAACTTGCGCCCGCATGCGATTTTTTTCCCAATGTAGCACGTGCTTGTTTTTTCCTACACTTCCTTGTACCGCATCTGTCGCAAGCTGGAACTTTGCAACCCGGCCGCGTTTGAAAGCACCAACATATCTTATATTTGACACTCGACTACCTGCAGGCTCAATTTTGCCGGTTAATGTAAGATGATGCTGTTTAGCGCGGTTACCTGCTTCGTGCATCTGTTGTTTCTTGTGTTTCGTGGATTAAAAATAGAACTTGACGTAGCGGTGCGGTGCTCACAGCCGCCCATGTGAAATGCCAAATTAAATAGCTCTTTCCTTGAGGCCTCGAAACGCAACGCAACCTGTATGATAAACGCTTAACGCATCTGTCAGGAACTATATGAAAAATGATGTGCTGTTCCATTCATATACACCGTTTCATAGTACTTACCAGTTGTCTCGTTCTGCATGTGTTGTTGGAATATTCATGAACTTGTTCTCATTATAACAGCCAACACTTAAACCGCTGATACACCAATTTAATTTCTTAAAGGAATAATTTAAAACATGAATGCTTGCACCATTTATTTCCTACAGGAAGCTTTGATCAGTACGCTTATTCGTGCGAAAGTTTAAAAAATTCTCAATCTTTTATTTTTAAAAACAATATAGTAACTAGCAATGCAAATAACAAAAAACTTAATATTTACCTACAACATAAAATCAACATCATTTATAGTTTATGAGTTCTTTTTAAATTTTGTGTTAAATGACGTCACGTTAATAGTACAATAATAGTTCTAATAGTATTATTATCATACCTCACGCCTCATTTCATCATAATCAGTTTATCGCTGAGTTTAGAAAATATAAGGGGCAAATAAGCAGATTTATCTATTGCTACTTGACATATTGATATTGTAATTTCGCCCTAATTGATTAGCGAATGCTCAGGGAGGAGATAAGATCAGTCATTAAAACTGAGCATGACTAAGAATAGGAAGGAACCCAGAACTCCCGGAAAGTGATGATAAATGCTGACGCACTAGGCTATCACTGCTATTACGAAAACATATAAAGAAACATAATAATCGTTTTAACATTTATTACCTTATGTGCTTCTTGAATAGGTATTATTTGGTTAATCGCAACGGGAATAGTCAATGCTTTTATCTAATCTTCTAAGACATATTTTATTCCATTCAATATAAGACCAGTATACAAACCAGTTAACCTCACTTTAAATTACAATAGAATACGACAATGGGGTGGTTCACCCCATTAATAGATGTGAAAACCACTGTTACGGGATCTTGAACATTATTCAATTTTTTCCATGTACCAGGATCCTGTCAGATCACAATGGATCAAAATTTGACCATTATCTTCATTTCATAGGGCAATAACGGAACCATATCTTATGTCGTATCTCATTTCATTGGTGGGTAAGAAGAAAAGAATAGGGAACAATGACGCAAATAAAATTTACCTTTCATTTGAGGTATTTGACTGCGTGAAGGTAGACTTATCATAACGCTAGATCCCTTACGACGTAGGTAGAGAGCACGGGTTCCCAAATATATTTATATCCTTAGAGACCTGATGTGCTTCTGACACTTCTGACTCCCCTATCAGCCACAATTGGATCTATTCGGTTAAGATTTGGAAGTCCTGGAAGAGAGTTTGAGAGCGCAACGGTACGTGTTACTAATGTTAATAGAAGTCTTAAGAGTTTTGTTTTCTATGAATCACTAGTCATTACTATTATGTATTTACACGTAACAACTGTACAAGAATGTTTTCAATTTTTCTTCGTCATGCATTAATATAAATCATTAAACAATGACAACAAATTAAATCTCCGTCATTATAACTTCAACGGCCCTTATACGGGCCGCATTACATTATCTTAATTAATGAAATCCACGTAACATTTTCTAGGAAACATCGTCGTGTGAATTTAAAAATAAGAGCAAATGTTCTCCATTAAAAGTAATAATCGCGATATCTCGATATTAATTCCGAGCCTATATTCCCATTTATGGGCTCCAACATACATATTCTGAAACTGCCCGCACGGTTGACTAAGAAATGAGTGCAACTTGTTTGTTTTGCCTTAAAGAACTTAAACTACATATTAGCTTCAATGGTTTATGTTGGTCTGTAAAGATAGAGATACATATATAACACTTGGCGTTCTCTGCCTACGCCGTACGGGACCGGGCTTGACGATATACCTAATAATAACACGTATATAAACTACTGTATTCAGTATATCAGGTATGCGATACAGAACTAATACACCATTTAAACTTCGCCTTACACACGATATTTATTCTGATATACATAATTTAAAAATCGCACAATTAACACCTTTATTCTCATCGTATTAAGAAGAATAACGGGTCACAGATAACCAATTGTGCCAACAGTGCCTGTAATAGCATATTAATGGTGAACGAAATTCGTCCTTGCATTGTCCCATTGTACAGAGGTTTCACAAAAGAGAATGTGTTCTTCAAACTCTGAGATTTGTCCGAGATCCGTACAAGGAGTCTGTTTTTAATAGAATTCCAGTAGATCCTTATCACCTGGACGCGAACTAAAAGGGACATAGGTTTGTCATTCGTTTATCGCGCTTGTGACAAATTGATTATTTATGCATAATATTTCTTTATTTCTTCTTGTTTACGCTTAAAATATATTTGGGCTTAAATTATTCATCTTTTAAAATTTAATATCACTTGTTGTAACGGTGTAAGGAAACCTACTCGTATTTAGAATACCGCACACCTTATAGTTTTCCGTTGACTTGTCTAAGGTGTGCGTATTGTTAGCACGTGGATATCGTGGTAGACTAGAGGTTTATTCCTCCTTATTCTGTAAGGAGACCACTTTTCAACAATCGAACGAAAAGTTACAGGCGAATTGAAAACCCCCTCCTTTTGAAAAGTTGGTTAAAAAACTTGTTGATGCTGACAAGGACAATGCATTAGTTTCATAGGAATATAGCAAAAATATTATATGATACATGAAATAAATCGTAACAGTGTTTGTTAATACATGAAGCTATTTTGTTACATAACGATATCTAGTAATGACGTAAATACTCAACATAAAAGGTATAACCGTTTATCGCAATGTCCCTCGACTATAATAACGTTCTAATCCGATCTACCCTCCATTTTGAAATACAGTCAATCTTTAAATTCACATAAAATAGAAATATTGTAGAACCTGCAATATGATAAAAGTAACAGTTAATTATCATTAAATATTGAGTTGCCTGTCGATGCAATAGTTCCTGACTGTGGCTGCTCGTCCGAAAGTTGTGGGTTCGGGTTCCTTCAGGTGAAAATATTTCCGTAATAAAGACAACTATGTGTCATCGCGCGGATACAAAAATATCTACACAAATACGTTGAACTTAGTAATAATAAGCAGTGGTAGCCTAGTGGTTAAGAATTCAGCCTCTCATTCCGGGGGTCCTGGGTTCGAATCCATGGCGCG
>DWME01009693.1:0-10742 GCA_018244795.1 Parelbella ahira ahira | reverse complement strand
AATAGATATCTGCTGCAGTACATCCCTATTCCAGGATCCCCTGGAGGCGATTGTAAAAAAGTTTTTATTGCTAATTCGGGCCGACCGTTACGTCTCCGCGCACCGTTTTACTGCCGCCGGCAGCAAATGAACTTCCCTATTTGTTTTACTGTCAATGGGCTGTTTATGAACTGCGGTTGCATTTTCATTACATGTCAGATATAACTAAGTTGGTCAATACAAAGTTAGTTTTATTTGCTGTTTTAAATAACTTTTCCGGCGCAAAGTTAACTTTCGTTATCATTGTTGTAGCATCACGCCAGGTCCTTAAGGGGTG
Source organism: Parelbella ahira ahira (assembly GCA_018244795.1). Lineage (NCBI taxonomy): Eukaryota > Metazoa > Arthropoda > Insecta > Lepidoptera > Hesperiidae > Parelbella > Parelbella ahira. The sequence goes on along the minus strand of DWME01009693.1, from coordinate 10,426 downwards.
GACAGGGAGTAGTGCGTGCTAAATATCTCAATACTTATAGACTACAAACAATAATTTAACATATACTTTGATTTATAATATATTCTGATTAATTCAAATACCTGCTGTTACTTCGCTACGTCAAAATTTTCGGTCTCGAAAATATTAAAAACACATTTGTATATATAACTACGAGCAACAATATACAGAAATCAAAATAACATTATATTCGATATTTAACCCCACATCATATCCACACAGAAAAATATATTTTAATTATTGGTATGGAATCTCCAAAAATTTGGAGATGCCGGGGATTGAACCCGGGGCCTTTCACATGCAAAGCGAACGCTCTACCTCTGAGCTACATCCCCGATATGGTGGGGGCATGAAAACTTACATTTATTTCCATACATAAATCATATTGTAATTACGTATCTACATTGTTTTAATAAATATAATTTAGACACGTTGAGCTTAACTAGTAACAGATAGTAATATATGTTTGTGTGTAAACGTAAACGTGTGTGTGTATAAGTATACATATGTTTGTGAATTTAGTGAGATCATAATTCATTGAACTTTTCACATGAACACATGAATCACATGATACAGGTGCTGAAGGCGATCATGAATCACTTATCTTCACCAAATAGCTCAGGTACTGGATGATGGGAGTTAAGTCTTTAAGTCGCGTGTATACGGGAGTGATTAATGTAAGAGAACAGTGTTAAGACTGTAAGAGTTAAGGTATTCGGCGGTCGGTGCCCTCTACGTATCCTGTAAAGGCACGATATAATAATAATACAATATAGCTAATTAAACAGCATGAAAATAAATTCGGGAATCAAGACAGGCGTGAATTACGGTCATATTTAGTATGAAGAGCAAAGGGTCCTGGATTCTATTCTCGCATGGGTCAAAATATTATTGGAGCCGAATTTGAAATTCCCAGTAGTAGCATAGAGTAGAATTGAGTTTGGATTTGCGCCCTATAATAGCAATCGGCTAACCCCAAATCCTGCAGGACGTAGGTTAACTGATGAAAAGGGAGAGTACTATACTTATCTGTCTATCCCTTTGGGGGGAAATAGGCGTGATGTTGTTGTTACATTTATATAAATATATACAAACGTGTCTTCACGCCAGGTCCTATATGCAGTAAGCAGGGAGCATGGAGTGCCAAAAATCTTTATGCTTGTAAATTTGCCGTGATTCCTATATATTCGTCATATACATATACATATATAATATAGATTTAATCATATTTTAAGTTGAAGGTTGCGGTGTAGTCAACGTGTGCCTTGCATTAACTTATGAATAGGTTCGTTATGGAGTTTGCGCAGCGGTTCTCAATTAGAAATGGATTCATTTGGTCTTGTGCAACTTGAAACCACAAAGCCTAATTAATAAATATTGTTTTGACTGACGATAAGCTGTCTGAGTAGGAATCGTATCTATGAGTCCTAGCTTAGCACTCACGTCTGGTTAATGTAACTAACCACTGATCCGAGCGTCAGGGGCTCTATTCGTTGTCAGGTCTATTGTCATAAGTTTTCGATTTGTGTCTTAGTATAAAAAAATATCTATATAACCATACATTTCTATCTACATATTTGTTTAGTTACCAGTTAGTTATGTAGTCATGTCACATTCACCTTATAAAGACGTTCTACCTACATGCTAACATTTGACATTCGTTCTCATTTTGTCACCTTTCAAACAGACTTTGACAGATGAGTCGATGATAGACATTGACACTGTCATCCTGGTCTCAGAATAATAAAGTGCAAAGACATATTTAATTTTGTTCGTATTATAATCTAATTATACAGACGGCGGTATTAAATCATAGTGTTGTCATGGGGTGGAGCTTTTAGCGGGGGGATAACATTCCATGGTAGCCATAAAAATATCTTCACGCCCCAAATGAGAGATTTAACCCTATTAAGGGAAAGCGGATATGGTTATTCGTATTTCTATGAGTTTTGGACGTATTAAACCTTTGAATTTCATTATTTCCCCGTAGATGACAGCACTCTGAATTATTTCATCCTTGTACGAGAGTGAGGTTAGTTTCTGAATTGTCATGCCAGATGGAACCACTAAGATGCATACGATATTATAAATATTTGGAATCATTATATTTAAATTGCTTTTATAATGTTACAAAATATATCAATATCAGAATTATTTTATTAGGTAATAGGTACTCAATTTACGTGTACTTTGTTGGCAAACAATAATTAAAAAGAATAGAACGTGAAATGTCAGTATATTACGGTAGACAGTTCGAAAAGTACGCGTTATGATGAAAAGTGAACAAAGACATAATTAATAATATTGTAAACGGTATTGAAGTGCAATGTAATAAATTGTTTGTTCTAAATCAAAAAGGCATTCCATTTTATTACACAATCAAGACACCAGTAGGTAATTCTAGATTTTATTTTAAACAATATTCATAAGCGAATGAATTCTTCTAGTTCATATTTACTAGAGCGTTATTTTCATTTCCCTTTGGTAATTAAAATACAAGTTTTTTTTTTACAAATCTACATGCAGTCTGCACAGAACAATACTACTTATTTATCTCGTTGTGTATTTAGGTTTTAAAATTATCTAATGCCGGTAAAAAAATAGTGTAGTAGTAAAATAAAAATTAACAAAAATGAAAATCTGGAGATGCCGGGGATCGAACCCGGGGCCTTTCACATGCAAAGCGAACGCTCTACCACTGAGCTACATCCCCGATACTGCGTGTTGATGAAATCAATACTAAGTGCTCATGCGCAGAATGTTTACCTAATATTGTGGTGACGTATTAATTTTTACCAGTTTGACGCGTTCACTTTGGCGGGCTAACTATTAGTGAGAAGTGATAATATCATATTTAATCTGATTTTATATTTATTTTACTTATCTTTAGGAAACACAATTATGCCTTCATATTAAAAATATGAAATACAGCAGTTTTCCTCAAATATCACAATTAAATTAAATTATTAAATTAATTGGAGTTAGAAGTCTCCGAAACCGGCGTGCATGTATGAAAGGATTGATGGATGCGGAAGAAGCACGGTAGGTATGCAAGGATAAGGTTACCTGGCATTCCGTGCTTTCTGCCTAACCCGTAAGGGACTTGGGAGTGAAGAGATGTACGTATGTATGCGTTAAAATTAATGAAAATAATGGGAAATAATAGGAAATTATAGGTCTAATAAAGTTTGGAGTAAGCATGTGTTCAAACGAATTGAGCCAAAAAAGTGACCCAAAAATGTAGGATAAGCAGCAGACGAACTCCTACAAGTTAACGCCTTAACTATTTACTTTAACGCCGTACATAGCTTAGCTAGCAAACGCAACGGCTGGTATTTTTTTAGTTTTGTAGTTTTCATATCTTCTAATACAGGAACCTAGAGTTCAACGCCTGACGTGAACCTTTAAAGTAAAGCGTATTTTAAAATGAATAGCGCTAAATTAAAGAAAAAAAAATATGTTATAAAATATGACGAAATATTTCGTCGAATTAGAGGCCTAGAGAAAAAAGTGAAACATTATTTCCCGTACATATATCGAATTAAATAGCAGTTAACTACTATTTCATTTAAGTACGTTTAGAAACAGAAATACCGCATGTGTCATTACAATCGCAATACTTATGTTTAACCGTTTGTAAGTTACAACATGTTCGAAGATAATAGCAAAATCTCAGACGCTCAGTATGGGTGGCTGGTTAAATAAGTTAATGCTAGTTTCATAAATACACGCTATTTTATCCACAATGACAATTAATTTACCTGTGTTCATAGGCTTACACGTTATACGTTGATTGATAAACACATTTTTATTAATAATTGAAACAGCAATTATTTTGTTGAACAACAAAATAACATTACTGTCGCTAGATTTATCTTGATAAATGGAAAAATTGTAGTTTTTTTTCCCTAAATGCGTCGCCATTCGTAACGTCATTTCCGGTATAATTTTCCGTATTTCCATGTTGTTACTGGCTGGTCGTACTCCCGTCACGTCTGCGCGCGTGCCGCCAGCTCCGAATTACAGAACGTATCTCCGCGGGTGTGGCTGTAGCGTGCGATCGGGCATGTTCTATTTATTGATATATAGAATTCAGTTTTCCGACAGATTTTTCTACAAAAACAATGTAGATTTGTTAACGAAGTTATGATGAATCAGCGTGTCAAGATATTTCGAAAATTAAAAATAATTGTTGACAAAAATGTGTGCGTTATCGATAATTAAAAAAGCATTGCGTTAGTCTATGGTAGATGGGGTTAGATGTAAATAAGATAGAGAAAGCTCTATGGTTACTTAAATAATATTCAAAAAAGCCTTATAATATACGTATTATTCACCTACCTACATATCTACGATACCTGCGTATCGTTTAAATACACCAACATATCCGTGCGTCGGGATCCATTCTTACAGTTACAACCTATTGTAAAACGTGGATTCGATTCCTCCCCAGACATTTTCTAACTATGTTAGAGGTTATAGATTCAAAAATTCTTCTAGAAACTTTTACAAGCGAAATTATGACATGAAAGTAAGTCTATTTTATAGTTTAAAGCACATCGTACGTTAGAGTGAATGTCACTTTAGTGCTAAAGTCAAAATACAGGCGTCTACAGAGGCCGAGCCTACGCGGTGTAATTTCGCCGGCGCCACGTGGGAGCGTGACGGGAATATCGAGTGTGTTTCTGGATAAATAGCAGTCCCTAACGGTATTATGACGGGGGTGAGATACGCTTGGAATCCTGGTTCTGCGCTGACAATTAGCACCCTTGATATATTCTAGAATATACATCATATGAAGATTATGTACCTACATAGGTACTACATGTATTGCACTGGAATTCGGTATACAAAACATACTTTATTATCATTGTAGATGTCTTTTTGTCACTTCAGTATTAGACACGGTTCTTCTGTATACATGAACAATGATAATGCTATAGTCTGTCACGCTGGCCAAGTGCGGGTTGGTAGACTTCATACATAAGAAGATTCAAAGCAAATGTAAGATTTGCAGGTTTTCTTACGATGTTTTCCTTTACCATCTCATTTACAGAAAGTGATATTTGATCTTAAAACGAATATTTTTGTGGTAAAAAGGAGCGCACTAGGATTCGAACCCACGACCACCAGAGTGGGAAGATGAAGTCTAAGCGACTGCTACTATTATACTGTTTATAAAAAAAAACTTTGGAACATTAGAGAAAAACTGGATAAATCAATCAAAAACTGAAACACGCGGGATAAATCAATCAAAATCAGCAACAATAGAAATTGACTAAAAAGAGACTTATGCTTAGTAAAGAACAGTGTAAAAGTAACAAAACCATATCTCTAATTGGCAATGTAATGAGAAAGCTGGTCGTTGACGCTCACTCGGGGTCAGAGATTACCTCTTAACCAGAAAACCTCATCCTACCTGCATTATTATGCAGTGCACGCGCCCAGGTAGGGTGGGACGCCTTTTATGCTCCATCCCCTTGAAGCGAGAGTCGCACTAAAGTACTTTCGAAAGATATTTTCTTAAAAGGCTTTCCTCACATTAACCCTTAGTGTAAAACGAGTTTTTTAGATTCTTTTTTTATTTTGACAAAAGAATGACAAAGCAGACATACACCGTGTATGTTGATGCTCGTGGCAAGAGAGACTAAGGCTTACTTGATCAAACTGTTGCCCAATTAGGGGGGTCAGATGTTTCCGAAATCAACGTCCCAGTGTGAAAAAAATTCTACGACCAAGCACGTCAGGACTGTAAGTATAGAAATATTTGGCATACGGTGCTCTGTGCCTGCCCTTTCAATTCATTCAAGCAACAGATTAAATTACAACAATGCTATATTTTTTATAACCAGTATTATTATGAAACAATTGTGAATTCCAAACTTGTAAGTGTTCTTGTCCATAATTTTTAGTATATTGTTTCAAATGAGCTATTATCTAATCATCTCGCGAGTTGATGTTTTCGTCTGTTAATTTGATATCGGCGACGAGAAATATATATATACGATTAAATGTATTGACATGGAATGCAATTCCCGATCAAATACCAAAGATATCATTATGAAATTCCATTAATCATATCTCGCTTTTTGACGATGGCTACAGGCAGGAATTTATAAGTGTCCTCAAAAAACCATTTCAATAGGATATCGAATCGATCTAATTAAATTTTATTTTCGTTGTTTTCCTTTTATCATTATTTAACTTTATTTAACTTCTTATATACTGTATCCAGTTAGCCTAAATGTATTTATTCAGGATAAAAATAAACATAAATGACTTCGAAGGCTGTCTAATAGAAATTTCTTGTTGAAATTACAATTATTTGATAATACCGCCTTTTCTCTCTCAATTTCTTCGAAATAGTACTGTGTTAATAATACTATTGTATTTTGGTGTAAAATAGATTAACAATGCTCTTTTGTCTTTGCTCAGGTGTCTTAATTGTAGTGATACATCAGTAGCTATCAAGCGTGTGAATTTTGTTACCCGCTTGGGGACAGTGGCAAAGTATTGCCATAACAGTTCTTATCCTGAGAGGAAACCTGTGACGAGCAGTGGAATGATAAAACGGCTGATGATGATCAAAATAATGCTTGGGTATAAAATAGAATGTATGTCAGTTATGTCTTGTTATTCAAAGTATGTGTGTTTGTATTCCAAAACTCTAAAAGGCAATGCGTAAAAGAGTAAGATAGAGCTATCCGTTATCGGCAGTCACGTGCACGTCTCGAAAAGGGACGTGTTCCGAACCTTTTATAGCCTATAAACCCTATAAACTTAGAATTATTTCGGGAAAGAACTTTCATCTGTAAAATATTTATAAACAACATTCCGTACTGCAATAGAATGATACTTAACTTACATAAAATGTATCTTTCATACCTTCTTTCACTATTTTGGGGGTAGTTTTAAAAGAGGGCTTAATGGTTTTCTTTCGTAAGATTCACTATATTTTAATTTTAACTTTTAACCCGTTGATTTATTCTGTAAGAATATATTTGGCATTTGGTGTTCTCTGCATACCCCGTAATTGACCTGGTGTGACTTATAAAAATTTTCGCCTCGTGCAGCAGGTCTGATGTAGAAAACACAGTATCTACAAAGGTAGTTGGATCTGCGTCATAGATATGTAGGATAATATACTAGTATGTCTGTACATATGTACCTATTTGTTCCTCTGCAAGATATGACTGATCTGTTTTTCTATATACATATTTTGAATCCCTCTGGAACGAAACCAGGGTTGAAGATTAAAGTAGGTACTTATTGTTGATACTTATTTTTTATAAACTAACAGATTTCATAATAATATGCGTACAGAAAAAGTTGCATTTATTATTTATATTGCAATCAATTTGCTTTCGTTATTTATGTTGGAATAAATTTAATACAATAAGCTTACTGTTGAAGCTTGACTTTGCACCGATTTAATTTCGTTGGAATTTGTTATGTTGAAAAATCACACGTCGGCGAAAGCCTCGTCTTTTTCAGATAAAGCTGTGGAGTTTTTAATAAAAGCATCTGAAAATCGATAGATTCCTTCAGTCGTGGAGAGTTTGAGGAGAGGAAGCCGGGAGCCGGGCGCGTCACGTCCGCGGATCGATGGCACGTGTCCCGAACGCTAAGCACCCGGGATCGACCAATTTTACGGGAACTCCTGGAATATACATATTTATAGACCAACTGGATTATTCTTGCTAGCTTAATTTTCTATTTCTTAAGTTTTCTGTTTTTCTTTTGTATTATATTATATTAACCCTTCTCATTCGGCATATCCGTGATCAACAGTGGGTTAATAAAAGGGTTGACGATGATGATGAAATTTCCTATTTTTTGGCATCTGTAGGATTAAATTTGACTACGATATGCTTTGATGAGAAGTAAGGTACAATCTAGAATGTATTACGCTTGAATTAAAAGTAAAATCTAAAGCTTATGATGAAGCTAGAGTTATATGTATATGAAATTGGCTCACCATTTCAATTTAAGTGTCCGAAATCATATTTAAGAAAATCTGCATAAAACCAATCTTGACGTTAAAGAACTATCATTTTTAAGTCTAAGTTTAAATATATATAAGCGCGCTTCAGATATCTAAATCGCAAAATAATAAAATGTTTCGTCAAACCACAACTAACGTCGGCAATTTATTTCCGATACTCACAAAATTCAATAACGGCGAATCTCCAAACAATAAGTCTAAGAAAAAAGATAAAAACGACCAAACTAACGCAGCAAATTGTTTTTGCACGGATGGCCGTTTATTAAAAAAGTGGATGTGTAAGTGGTATACGATTGGAGAGGAGAGCGGCGTGTGCTCGGACATGGCAGTGCGGGTACGAAACTAGCGGACACAGTGCTTAGCAATTCTCCGTTTTTGAAAATAGCGAACACTATGTTTAGTAATTTAAAATTCTTGAAAATAGCGGTCGCTATGTCTAGCAATTCTCCATTCTTGAATATGTTGGACGCAATCCTTGATCATTTTCCAATTTCGTACATTGATCTACTTATTTAATTTTATTTTCATGGTATTTATAAAGCCTTGCTGGAAACGAGCGCATGGCATGCGTAGGGGTTACTCAATTGGCTAGAGAATTTTCCATGTCGTCGGCTATATATTTATCGTACTTATATAGGTTTAGCGTGTTATAGCACAGTAAATGGACTATATACAAATTGTACTACAATTTATACATAAATAAATATAACTGAAAAAAGACATAAATAACTGAACGATAAGAGAAGTCACATATTAAATGAAAAGAACAAAATTAAGCATAATTACACGTAAGTACTCATTTAATGCAGCTCAGATAAAAAGAAGCATTATGATTTGTAAAGAAATCATAACTATACGTGAATTACAAATAGCTTTCACAAGGAATTATGACCAAAGAATTAGTAAAGAAATATTAAGAGACGTGAAAGAATTATTGTGTAAGGAAAAGCTATTAGAGTCTCGTGGCCCTCCGTAATGGCCAGCTACGGCGGGGAGTAATGGTATAAAGACATTTCGCGACTTACACTCCCACCTCGCATCGTAAATCATAACTAATCCGTCCACGGAATGACAGATACGCATTGGAATTTGTATGAAATGACGCTCTTGTGTATATAATGAATTAATATTGGTGTTAGTTTGATATCAGTCTCCGATAGATGGCGGTGTGTCAAGTGTTGTTTGTTTTCTGAATCGCGCTGATAGGATTGTTTTAATTTTGCGGTTTATTTGAAATAGTTATAATAAAAAAAATCTCATTTGATTTCATGAATGTTTAAATAGTCTAGTACGTTATGGTGTACGTGTACTTTATTTGAATTTCGGTTCTTTTAACTTCATCCAATAACTTACGTTTTAAATTGATTTATGGCATACCTACATCCAGTTGACGAGCCAGATTGCAGAAACATTATCTTTTGTAAGTTGAAGCATGGAGCTTCTTAAAATACACCTCTGCAACCCTATGTAAGGTTTCTAAACTTCCAGATCTAGGTCCAAACAAGGTCAATTTGTATATTGTTTTACCGAAGTTTCCGAAAGACCCTAAAGAAATGCCCTTGCAGTGTATAAGCTTAAATACCTCCTTATTGGCGCATGCTTAATTTAGAATAAATTTTTGCTCGCAAATTTCAAAGCGGCTCAAGCAGATATTTTCGCTTGAAATGGACTGATTCCCTTTAAGTAGTTAGTTTAAGAATTTATTGAAATTGAAGGAATCGATTCCACATCGCTTTGAGTTCCTCAAATCGTCGAAATCCGAAATCCTCACAAAAATTTCGGAGACAGTAAGAAAACAACTGAATTGGCATCTTTGTCAAAGGGGCTTAATAAGTTTCTGCTTACTTTTCCATCATCACACACTTTTTGTGATTTTCAGATACTAAAATCTGGCATCGGCTCACTTAAATTTGAAAACTACCTTAATCCAAAGTCATTGGGTTCATTTTCGATTACTTTCATCTTTAATGGTACATATGGGACGTACACGGGATTTTGACGCAAGTTGCCTTTGTTTCAAAACCCGTTTTGCAATGTGTTAACAGTATGAGGTTCGGCAGAGGGGAAGGTTTCTTACTTGTAGTTCCTACTCACTTATTTTGTCCATACTAAGACAACGTATGCGACGAATTCGCGCTTGGTGTAAAAACGCAAGTAAATTTAGGGTTGACAAGTTGTGCTGACTATAAATTTTAAATAATTTTCGCATATTTATGTATATTTTTGTTTTTAGTTACATGTTATAAAAGTAATTAGATATTTTTTGTATCTTTACTGATTTATGTAGGTATATAATATATACATCAGAAATAATTGTTTTAAATTAAAATTCCATGCATATACAGAAGTACGTAGACAATATCAAGTTCAACGTGCACTATACGACAGCCATCAAAAAATACA